>LOEQ01008247.1:34764-48305 GCA_001685075.1 Bramus lutescens
GAGAGAGAGAGAGAGAGAGAGAGAGAGAGAGAGAGAGAGAGAGAGATTGCTGGTGTTAGCAATATTAATAGATAATGTCATCTGTCATTGTTTGGACACTATAGTGAAGGCTGCTTACAGCTGCCTCAAGTGTTTATTGTTAGCTCTGAATTAGTTCGCTGTTCTAATGTGACATGTTTAGTAAAATGGCATGGACAATTGGCTTGTTCAAGGTCTCTGCTGTAGTAATATGAGACAAATAAAAGAAATCATTCTTCTCGATGTAAAATGTTCCCTAAATCTTTCCTGTATATAAATAAAGTGAAGTGCTGGCCAAAAATGCTACTAGCACATCATACTATTCAGCACATACTAAAGTGTATTGCTACTGACTGTTTCTACACTTATTCACACCAACTCGTTTAGTTCACTACACATCTGTCTCCTAGAGATAAAATACAGCTCTTTATTACTCTATTGAAATCAAGCTTTTTTTCTAGAATTTAGATGCATTTTTAAAGCATATGCCGGATAAAGTGTATATCCTGAACAAAGACACCGACTGTTAAATATTAAAATTATTTGGAGCATTTTGTCTGAATTTTTGCTAAAGAATTTCCCATAGAAGGAGACATGGAAATTAGGTATGGGTTGTGGCCTCCCTTTTGCCTAGGAGGACAGCTCCATTCTTTCCTTTTTATAAAAGGTGCTTAAATTTTCATTTAAAGGAAAACTTTTGTAAATTTCAGAAAATTGCAAATGTAGTTCTATTAAGCTTGGCTTAGTCTTTTTTTCTTTTGTCTCAATTTGATGAATAAAAATATCATACTGTTAGCATCAGGTTTGCTGTTTGGTACATAAAATGACATGACACTAGTGAATATAGCAGCACAGAACCTGACCCAGTCCAAAAAGCCTAAATGATCGCTGGATCCTTTATATCACAGTTAACTTTCGTTATTATTTTTATTTTCTTTGTAAACCTGTCTATAAACTCATCTCTTATTGTTTATTGTTTTAAGGAACTAAAATACTTTGCATAGAGGCTGTTTAAACACATGACTTTCAAAGAACACAGTCGGGTGGTTGCATTTGCCTCTCCTCCTATTCAGCTTCAATTGAGGCAATAACAAAGCTAACTGAGTCATTATGATCTCATGAGAAGTATAAGAGATGCTTCCATTGAAATTTCTCTGAAATCTTAATGCAACCATTATGGCTCATCCACTGAAATCATAATCATATGTTCTGAGCTATCACGGTGTATCGTGTCAATGCATACTAAGGGAGTTCTCTTGCACGGACCATAGACATGATGGACTATAATGGCTCTTTCAGAACTGCTATGGTCCGCTGTGCCAGTGCATGCTAAGGGAGCCTTTAACGCACTGATCCAAGCCTGTAGAGTATGTCTCTATTATGTGCAAGGAGTTATTCATATGACTCTTGATGAAGAGCTAGTTGCTTGATTCTTGTTGATGTTTAACCTCTCAGAATGACACAATGATCAGTACACATCACAATGCTATAGAATAAAGCTTTTAAGTAAGAGAATGTAGCAGACATAAACCTTGCAAGCAAGATACAGGACAGTTGCCTTTGTCAATAGCAAGGAAGGGCACACCTTCTATGATTCCGTGAAACAAGCTTTAGGATTGTCTACCACTGTAACCACCCAGGGATTTTTGTTCACCAGGAAAGTCGATGAAAGTCCTTCCACAGCTACACTGTATAGCACATCTCTGCTTGTATTTATAACTGAAAATCAGAGCCACAAATTGGAGTGTTTTACTAAAGTCATTTCTGAGTGAGGGGAGCTTAGGATACATATAAATAAAAGAGTACAAGTCCAAAAACATATGAATAAAATGTATTAATTGTGTAACATCACCTACAAATAACCTCTTATTTTTTTTATTTTTTTATAACATGGAATTAACTAAGTGTGGGAATATGGAGATGCTCAAAATTATACAGTTAAGTTTTCCTGCATAAATAAAAGCTACAGCATTCTGTGTTTTGCATTTAATTAAAATGAAGTTAAGAAGTCTAGTATGTATCAATTATTCCAAAATTCACTGTTTAATAAACATTTGAAAGTTTAAAAATATTTTGTAAAGTTTTAAGCCTTGTACTCTCTTTCATGTAAAAAAAAATCTAGTCTTCCCAAATGTTTCATAGCTGCTCTTCTCATTTTTCTCATTATTCCTTTTTTTTTGATTCTGAGAAAAAAAGATACATTTTAACTTGTTTTGCTCTCAGCAAAATATTGTTCTGCTTAAAGTATTCAGTGATAACTGTGGTTACATATGTATGACTTACCTTCTCATTAATAATTCAAAAATACAAAAACAAATAAGCAATATCATAGAAACTTAAAATCTTGAAATCTAGTTTCTTACACACAAAGTAAAGAAAGGTGTGATATTTGGGTTAAGAAAACTCATTGTGTTTCATGGCACAGAAATATCTTTATTTTTGTTTGAAAGGCAGATTGATCAGTGTTATTACAATGGTAAAGAAAGGCAAAGTCTGGCTAATAATAAATTAACGCTGTCAAGTACTCTCATTCCAGATAGTCTCCATCTTCTCTAGCCTGCCCGCTTCACAGTTATTCACTCCATATTTGTTCTGGTCCATTGAGAACTGGGAGCTTGATTGGTCTGTCCCCACAGTTATAGATTGTGATTGCTAGTTACCACCGGTTAAGTTCAGAAGGCAGAGGAAAAGAGAAAGAATTAAGTTGCTTCGCCAGCTGCCCCTGTGTGTTTCAGCTGTACGGTGTGGCAGTGACTAAGTCCTTGTACGACAGAAGGGGAAGAAGCTTCAGCTCTTTGGTTCCAAGAAATAAACCCTGTAGGTGATACAGTGTTTTCCAAATTTTACTCTTCTCTGAACTTCTTAGGCCCGAGTTCTTAATTTCTGCATGCAAGGATGCAGATTTGTGCATGGGTCTATGTTTAAAATGCTTACATTTAAATGGTTTTAGTAGAGTCATCGCTCCTATTGAAACTGTGATAAATACACTAAACAGAATCAGGACCAGCTTCAAGAAAGACTGTTAAGGTTAGTACCTGGTATTGGGCTTCTCACAGATATAATGGGCACAGCCAGGACAGTTTAGAGGTGCGCATACAATTTTGTAACTGTAGAGTAAATTGCTGCACCCAAATCTTATATAGCCTAAAAAATTATGACATAAATGATGTATGGGACAAGAACTAGCACCATTAAAAAGACTGAGTATGAGGTGATGGATAGATAGATGATAGAGTTTAGAATATTTGTAACTTGAAAGTTCAACTGTGGCATTTACTGAGAATCCCAGAATTCCTATTTAAAATGACAAACTATTTTATTTTAATTTTTATGCAAGATGTCTCAGTCAAGAAATTAAATTTAGGTAAATTCACTTGCTTGTAATCCTAGAAAGTCCAGTGAAAGAATATCAGTGAAGCAGCAGGCTGCTTGTTGGTTCCAGGCAGCTCAGCCCCAAAGCAATCACACAGAAACTATATTATTTAAATCACTGCTTGGCCCATTAGCTCTAACATATTATTGGCTAACTCTTATATCTTAATTAAACCCGTCTCCATTAATCTGTGTATCACCACAAGGTCGTGGCCTCCCAGCAAAGTTTCAGTGCGTCTGTCTCTGGTGGCTCCATAGCTTCTCTCTGACTCCGCCCTTCTTCCTCCCAGCATTCAGCTTAATTTTTCCTGCCTAGCTAAGTTCTGCCCTCCTATAGGTACAAAGCAGTTTCTTTATTTGTTAATGGTAATCACAGCATACAGAGGGAAATCCCACATCATATCAGTGACTATGGAAGTAAAAAAAAAAAGCAAATGACAACTTATAAAACACAGAAACTACCAGATTGTTTTGTATGTAACTAATAATAAGCACTCAAAGAAGTCTGTGAGAAATGACATAGAACATGTGTGTGCATAAGAGAGAAATAGGGAGAGAGAGTAACAGTGTGTGTGTGTGTGTGTGTGTGTGTGTGTGTGTGTAAAACCTACATATGAAGACACAATAGTCTTTCAAGGAATCTTTTAAGTGGAAGTTCAATATGTCTGTGAAGGAGAGAATGGTTAGGAATAAAAACACATCTTAATTTCATGGTTTGACAAATTGAAACCCCAATCGATTACTCCTCTCACTAAGTGTTCTGTACCAAAATGAGGAAGATACACGAGAAGCCTGAAGTTCTACTTCCACAACCCCAATGCTAGCAGAAGAAACTGTCTTCCTCTTCCTCACCTCTTTTAAGGAAAATAACCACTATACTCAATTACTTGTAAGCCCATAAGGAGAGTTAGGTCAGTTTTTTCGGTGAATTGCAGAGTCATTTCTAGGAAAAGAGAGCCTACACTGTAAAGAGATGAAAGATATTGTCAAATGTATGCCAGTAGCAAAGGATCAGGTCTCATTGAGACCTATGAAGAAGATTAAATATAACATTCATTTAATATATTAGTTTTATGTGGTGATCTTCACTGGAGGATCAGACATTCCTCATGTTTCCTTTGTGAACAACAAAATAAGGCTTTATCATCTCCCTACCTTTTTATCTTCTTCACTTATTCCTTTGCTCCAACGAGTATTTGATAAACTAATTACATTCTGTAATTTTTGTCTCAGGCTCTGCTTTCAGATAATTTTCCTTCCATTTAATTTGTTTATTGAAAAATATTCTTATACAGAAAAGGATTTTAAAGAGAGAACAGATGAAAGCAACTCAAGTTTATCTTCTTTGAAGATCTTTACCATACCACTTCATGATGGTGGTCAGTGTAACCATCATTGATCTGGTAAAAAATAATGTTAACTCTTACCATAAAGACCACTTTATGGTTTAAAGTATGACTATAAAATTATACTCACAGGAAACACCAATATTATGATACATTTTGTCACACAAAAGTACCTAGCTTTCTGTAATTCTTAGTGCTTAGGAACTAGCTGGCTACGGTGTAAATGAAGGAAAACAGCTGTGTGATAGGAGTGTTGGCCTTAAAATTTATAATAAGCTTCAAACAAATAATAGCAAATTTTGGTATGATGTGCTTTCTCCTTCCTGATCAAAGTCTAGAGGCCTGAGAATCCAGAAGTGGTAGTTAATATATTTTCTCTGTATATGTAAATATTGCTAAGAACTTTCTTCTTTATGAGAGGTTGGGGGAAAAAATCTAGTCAATAATGCTAAAACTCCAACAAAATACCTTCAAAGAAAGGATAACTCAGAAGTTTAAAATACATCTGTACTTACAGCTTCTTTTGTTTTTAATCTATTTATATATTTAGGATGCACCAGACTTGCTTGATATTTTTGATTGAGAAATAATTGCATCAATTCCTTCTTTTCCTTTCTTCCTCCAGTCCTTCTTAGGTACTACCCTTCTAATCCCTCCCATGACCCCAGCTCTCAAATTGATAACTTCTTTTACTTATATTATTATTGTTACACATACATATACATGCATTCATGGAAATGTGTGTTTGTATGTGTGCTCTGCAGAGTCCAATGTCAAAGATACCCAAGAAAAAGCAATCAAACAAGTGAAGGACACAATAAACAGTTCAAGACTTGAAGACTGAAATGGAGGTAATAAAGAAAATCTGTTTTCATAGAAAATTAATATTATTGGTCAATACATTTTAAATTTTAAGAACTTTTTCTTCTGTGCTTAAAATCTTATGCATAACACTAGGAACCTGTCTAATAGCATCTGAGAAGAAATTAAGAAAAAAATTAAGAAGCAAAATCTCACAAATAACATAGATTATATAGCTTAATATTGTATTTATTGCTGAAATAAATCCACATAATTATCCATCTCTTTGGATAATTATGAAAAAAATTAAAGAATAGTAATACTGTGTTACGTCTTTTAATGATGAAAATGAATTGTGTCACTGAAGAGGTTAGTTGTCTGACAAACAAGGAGTGATTTTACATCATCTACAAAGGACTATCTATGAGGCTAGTTGGAGACTGAAAATATAGCAGAGAAAATAAAAGAGCCACAACAATGGATACTCCTTCACTGTGGAGCTGAGAATTCCACGATTCAATTGACACTAACTAAAGTCAGGCTATTGCCTAAGCAGCTCATGAAGTGATTCTCTGTTAAAAAATAGCACACTGACAACAGTATTCTTAATCATTATGGTGTTGTACAATTGTTTCTTATTATAAGTGAAGCTTTTAATAGCCAACTTTTTTGTGATTATTAATTAGCATGTTAAACTACTATGGAGTGTTTTTTTTTAAATAATGATAGCTCATTCAAGCCTCCTACCTAACTTCTGCCCTATCAACAGGCCAAGCCAGTTTCTTTATTCATTAATGGTAATCACAGCACACAGAGGGAAATCCCATATCACTCCTTCTTCATGTTCTACTTTTAACACCATTTCTTTTCATTTCTCTCTTCAGTGTTATCTCTTGTATATTCCCATAAATATTGCTTGTTTTCTTTCCTGTTTCTCTCTTCCATTAATCTCATTCAGCGTTCTTAGCCACCTTCATCTTATTTCTTTCAAATTTCAGCCATTGTCTTAACTGTTGATTGTAAAAGGAGAAGAAAATAAAGTTAATGGTGATTTTCTATCAGGGAAATACATTTTCTTGTGACAAATTTAAGTGATTAGATTTAATGATAGCACTGTACTTATAAAATTGTAGTAAAGTTATTTTCAACATTTTATTATATAGATAATCTTTTGAATAGTCACACAGAATCTTGCTAGACTACAGCACTAAACTTGCTATGAGACCAAAATATGGAAATTCTAGCTGGTCTGCTACTCAGAATTACCCTGCCTGAGTAGACTCACAGTTTATAAGTATTTGGGGTGATGATGCACGCAGAAATCCATGTGAGCAGGGCCAATTTGCTTGGCACTTGTGTGTAGCCAATAAGATATCTTGCCAGCTGCTGAGTCCAGAGTTGTTCTTGGCAGACAGAGCCTCCCCTGAAGCAGAAGATATTGACAGACTTCCTTGTGCATATGGACGGAGGGCTGATAGAGGTCATACCATGAAGGGAAGAAAAAGTGTTTCTAACCAGTTTCCTACTCCAAACCACTGAAGAGAGGAACACTTAGACTTATATCAGGACTTAAGGCATATCTTGCTAAGTCTGTATTTCTCTAAAAAAGAAAGAGAGAGAGCTAAAATGTGTGTAATAAGAGACAGCTGAAAACAAGTCCAGCAAGATGACTGAATGGATAAAAGCTGCTCTCTGTCAATTCTGATAACTTGAGGGAAATGCAGGTTGAATGGCATGGCGGTAATGATAGACAGAAAGGTCTGAGTTGACAGTGTTGTTCTCTGACCTGCTCCACAAGTGTTCTGTTCACTACCCTCTTGTGCCTCCTACCGCACAGATCAGGCCTGATACAATAATAAAATGTTTCTTAAAACGGAGAAGGCTAGTCACGAGAAGGAAAGTTAAGATGTAGAAAATAACAACATCTTGAATTTTTCAGGAAAATGGATGAAGGTAGAAAACATTATTTTGAGTGAGGTAACCCAGACACCTAAAGACAATTATCACATGTACTCAATAATAGGTGGTTTTTAAAAATAAAGCAAAGAAAACCAGGCTACAAACCACAATCACAGAGAACTTAGACAACATTGAGGACACTAAGAGAGACTTATATAGATCTAATCTACATGCGAAGTAGAAAAAGACAAGATCTCCTGAGTAAATTGGGAGCATGGGGACCTTGGGGAAGTATTGAAGGGGGAGGGAGAGGAAGGGATGATAGCAGAGAAAAATGTAAAGCTCAGTAAAAATGAAAAAAAAAATTAAAAAAAGATCTGGAAGTAATAACAATATATGGTATACATAGGGAAAAATCAAAGTAAACATTTCTGGCAATGTGATTGGAATTTATGACATAATGTGTGAATTTTGGTATAATTTATGAATGAAAAGTACAACCTGGTGAACTAGAACAATGTTCCTCCACCTGTGGGTCTCAACATCTTTGGGGAGTGAAGAATATTTTCACAGGGGTTATATAAGACAATAAGAAAACAGAGATATTTACATTATGATTCACAACAGCAGCAAAATTACAGTTATGAAGCAGCAATGAAAATAATTTCATGGTTGGGGAGTCTTCACAACATGAGGAACCATATTAAGGGTTGCAGCATTTGGAAGGCTGAGAACCACTGAACTAGAATGTCAAGGCCATGGTCTGAATCTAAATTACATTCTCCCACATCCAGGTTCCATTTGAAAGCTTGGCTCTTGACTGTATTGCCATTTTGAAACATATTAAATATATATAAAATGAGGTCTAGTTGAGCAAAGGGCTGTGCCTTCAGTTTGAAGCTGGCCCTTGTTCCAGCCTGCAGTCTCTTGCCTTTGAATCAACTAAATGCGAGCAGCCATTATTGTGCATGCCAGCTAAAAGGAATAGACATTTTTTATGTTGTCATTGCCACCCAGACTGAAACAATGGGTCAAAATCAAGCCCTTCTTTATTCTGGTGTTTCTGTTAACATTTTGTCACAGTAGTGTAAGCATCATAGTTACCCAATTATTCATCTGTTGCAGATATAAAGTTGTGTTGTTGGTTGGTTTTTACTCTTTTGACTCTTTTGGGGGCCTGTCACCCAGCTCCCAAATATATACACACAGGCTTATTCTTGCTTATTAATATCTAGCTTTACCTTGGCTAGTCCCTAGTCAGTTTTTCTTACTTTAAATTATCCTGTTTAACTTTTGTTTCTGGGCTTTTACACTTCTCTTACTTCTGTATGTGTTACTTTTACTTACTCCATGGTTTGCTGTGTGAATTGGTGTCTGGCCCCTAGCATCCTCCTTTCCTTGTTCTTGTTCCTCCTCCTTCTTCCAAAATTTCTTCTATTTATTCTCTCTGCCTGCTAGCCTCACTTGTTCTTTCTCATGTCTTGCCATTGATCATTCAGTCTTTATTAGACCAATTAGGTGTTTTAGGAAGATAAAGTATCACAGCTTCATGGCATTTAATCCAACATAAAAGAATACAACATAACTTTGTATCATTAAAATAAATGTTCCACAACATAAGCAAATGTAACACATCTTAAAATAACATTCCACAACAAAGCTGTTTCTCTCTTGGTGTGGGAGGTGCTTCTGTCTATGTGTTGCTTTTATTGGTTGAAGTATAAAGAACTGCTTTGAGCCTATGGCAGGGAAGAACAGAACTAGGTGGGGAAAACTAGGCTGTATGCTGGGAGAAAGAAGGGCAGAGTCAGAAGACATGGATCCTCTGGAGACAGACCCTGGGAACTTTACTGGGTAAGCCACTGCCACATGGCAATATACAGCTGAATAGAAATGGGTTAAATTAATATAAGAGTTAGCCAATAAGAAGCTAGAGCTAATGGGCCAAGCAGNGAAGAACAGAACTAGGTGGGGAAAACTAGGCTGTATGCTGGGAGAAAGAAGGGCAGAGTCAGAAGACATGGATCCTCTGGAGACAGACCCTGGGAACTTTACTGGGTAAGCCACTGCCACATGGCAATATACAGCTGAATAGAAATGGGTTAAATTAATATAAGAGTTAGCCAATAAGAAGCTAGAGCTAATGGGCCAAGCAGTGGTTTAAATAGTACAGTTTCTGTGTGATTATTTCTGGTCTAAGCTAGCTGGGCATCCAGGAACCAACAAGTGACCTCCATCCAACACTCTCTTTTATTGCTTTCTCCCCATTTTGCTCCTCTGTAACTTACCTGGAGGAGTCAAAACCCAACTGAACTGAATATACTGAGAGCAGATGAGGCAAACCGCCTCAGTTAACTGCAGAAATAGCTATGGGGGCTAAAAGCCACCTGATAGAGACACAACTGGTGATGATAGAGAAAGCTGCATTGACAGCTCCATCATCACAATTAAACACACATCACCACATAGTAAACAATGTCTTCCATATTATCTGATATGGAGTTCTTAGTAAAACTCTTGATTTCCCATCAAGTAACTCTTCTACAGTCAGGTTCTCTGCAAAGTTCTAAATAACATTATTTATTCTACTTGTTCATTGTGTTTCGTGTCTGACATTTCAAATATATATCATGAGCTAGACACTTCTAAAAGAAACCCATGTAGATTTTAATATTTATAAATTATATGCTATATGGTATGTGAATTAGAACAAAAATATTGTTGTGTATATCTTAGATTTGCTTTTGCCTTCACTGTGAGAGCATGAAGAAATTACATGAAATAAATTTTCAAAGGAAAAAATTATACCTTGAAAAATGTAAATTTTCTGTGTGAATTGTGAATTTTAATGTGTAACCATGAGGTAGTCAGTCACTTTCATTTTACATTGATGAAATACAGCCATTATCTAAAAAGAAAGAATTGAATATTCATAGAGTAGGAATGAATAAAGCAAAGGAAATAACATTTTAAAATCAGTTTTTAATTGAAATAGAATTACATCACTTTCTCACCTCTCTTTCCTCCCTTTCAATTTCTCTCAGCTATATGTGTGTGTAAGGAGTGTGTACTTACATATATATGAATATGGATGTATGGATACATCCATACTGGGGTTTCAAAACATTGTACTTTCTCCCTGAGCTTTCTGCAATACCTCTTGAGTTATAGACTTGTCACATTGTCTCTGATAACTATGGACCTTGTCAGAATATTGTTTCTCCTGTCACTGAGTAGCTTCTAAGGAGAAATCAAGTTATATGCTGTCACAATACTTTTACTAGTTTGTTAATACACCAGTTTTATTTTATTTTATTTTGTATTAAGACTACAACATAACTTTCCTATTATGTTTTTATAAAAAAAACTCCAATTTTTTTTCTATAACACATTAGTAGTTTCCAAGAATTGAAGGAGGGACCTCAAAGAGCTTCTGTATAAGTGGTGTCAACTGTCAGTTGCTCAAGATGATTATGTTACAGGACTTCCTTTGTAAAGTCACCATCCTAAACTGAACAAAAGGGTCAGTGAGCGTGCGTTAAACATTGTTGTGAGGACAGTTTCAAAAGCCACGCATGCAAACTAGATAGAAAAACTAAATTCAGTAGACCAAAGGAGCTTTACAGCAAGACAGCTGCTACATTACATTAACAGAATTTGAATTACTGTCTCAGTTGAGGTTTTACCTCTTTTGGTGCCTGAACTTAAGTGTTGAGGTTTAGATCTGGAACTGAGAGCAGCCAAATGCATTTTCTTCATGCCTCAATTAAAAATCTTACAAACCCTACATACTAAAATGCAGCTAATAATAAACTCTGAAAAATATAGTTGGCAAATTATTCAATAACCTCTTTCGAATCCGTTGAAAACATCCTGGACGACAAAATTGGTGAGACTTCATCCAGGCTACTTTGAACAGAAGGCTCTCACAAACTAGAGTGTTTTCGCCTTTGTTAGAAATCATTTCATATTCCTTCCCTCTTGGAGGAGAAAAGGATGATAACATCAGAGATATCTGGTTGGGTTCTTTTGTTAATTGCACGATTCTGTAAATTCCTTCCTTTACATAAGCCAATTTCCAGAGTTCCTGCAATTTGAAACGGCAAGAACCCTCACTCAGTAGATAAAGAAGCCAATGAAGTGAGTTTATAGGAAAAGGACTTAGCTGGAAAATGAGACACAGGAAATTACAGTGTTGGGGCCATCAAGAACAAAACCCTTTCTCAACAACTAAAATTTTAATTGATTCCCATATTCAAATATATCATAAGAAGAAAAGAATTTAGAGGAAACCTGATGTCTCCAATTTTTCTCTTATTTCAGAATGTTAGAGGTTCTAATAAAACCTAATTGCATGTTTCCCAAATAATTTGTTAAAAGAGCATAAATATATTATTTCCAATTTTTATAATGCATATATTTTCCAATCCTGAATGTATATGTGTTCATCACAAAGGGTTAAAATGGATTTTATTTTACTTTCTTATGTGGGCATATATAGGCGTGTATTTCTGTGCATTTATGCATGTCGACATAGTCTTACAGAGGCCAAAGGACAATGTCATATCTCCTGAGGGTGCAGGCACATTGCTTATATTCTACTCCATGTGGGTTCTGTGAACTGAACCAGTGTCTGCCCTTAACCAGAGACATCTCTCCAGCTCCATAAAGTAAAAATTGAAAAAAAAATTGAGAAATATTTTGTTGTTTTTAACAAACTGTTCCTTGGCGAAAAATATTCAAGTTATCCTAAGCTCTTAACTTTCTGTTATTAGTATTTGTAATTACAAACACATTAATATTGAATTAGCTTAGTTTATAGGTGTAAATATAGACTCAGAATTGCTAAAGTATTTCTTACATTTGTATTGCATTTAGGTTTACCCCACTTCTTAAGCAAATGTGTAACCTTTGTTGTGGTCTTTAATTTTATTTCTGCTATATTTTTATCTAGAACTTCACCAAAAGTCAGGTGTTAATGGCTTTATGTATAGGTAGCTGCTTTTTAGGGAATAGTATTGATATATCACACATTTCTACCATGACATAAGGCCTTGCCACAGGCTCAATAGCATCAGGATCTACCAGTTAAAGACCAGAACACCCAAATTGTCATTTGAAATAATCATTTTTTTCCTTTAAAGAGTAAATAAACTACATGAAATAATTTCATACAGCACAATGAGAAATATTTGGAAGATATTAAGGTTGAGCTTAAAAGGAGCATTCCAAAGTGAAATTTAATGTGAATGTGTTTGCTTGTGCTAGTAAGAAGCTGATGTAGGAGGGTCATCTGTCTATATGTTACTTTCATTGGTTAATAAAGAAACTGCCTTGGCCCTTTGATAGGCCATCCCTTANGGCCAGGCAGTGCATAAATGAATACAATTTGTGTGTTGTTATTTCGGGGTATAAACTAGCCTAGCCGTGCAGGAGCCGGGCGGGACGAAAAGCAGGCCCCTGCTCCTTTCCAATACAAGAAGCCTAATTCTTTGCACTGGGAAAATTATAAAGGTGCCTGGAGGACATCCCAGACACCTGAAACATCTCCATAGACACCATCGGCTAGTCAGAAATGTAAATTCAAAAAGACGGTTTAAAACTTTGCAAGGCAAACTTTTGAGGAAATGGTCCATCGTATCTAGTTTACCCAGATCTGCGTCCAGAATCTTCTCACTAGGATTTGTTTTCTGACATCATTTGTCACATCCTCAGAGCTGCTGCAGCGGTGGTTCAAATGGGCCCAGGTACAGTTCATGCTGGTAGCAAACACTGGCATGATCCAGGTTGATGCTGGTTTGGCTGTCTGGAAAATCAAAGAATTATGATATCATGAGGGCTTCCACTGAGTTTTCAAATGGAAGCCTTGGAGACCAGATAAATTCTCTTTTGGATGTCGTGCAAGCAGTCCCCATAAGGGCAACATGTGCTGTTGTCAAAGTAAAGCAGAGGCTGCAGTGGAGAAATCCAGGATGTAGTGGTATTAGCAACATAAACTGCTCATCAGGATATGCTGTGTCTACCACACGGAGCCAGCTCCACGCATTGCCATAGAGGCTACAACCAACATGATCATCAAGGCAAGGTTGCTTAAACTCTTGGAAG
>LOEQ01008248.1:21950-37568 GCA_001685075.1 Bramus lutescens
TCTATCTATCTATCTATCTATCTATCTATCTATCTATCTATCTATTTATCTTCCATCATCTATCATTATCCACCATCTAGTTTGATCAGTAGATTATGGATTCCATAAGTGAAGTCTCCACTCTGAAAATGTAGTGCTAAATAAATCTTCATTTCTGTTAACTAGTTAAAAAGAAAAGTGAAATGCTGTTTCTCCAGTTCTTGGCATTCACTTTTATAGAAACTGAAAGTTGTATCTCATTTTCTTGTCACTCTTATTTTACTCCATTTTCTCTAGAATATTTTGATATTTCAGCACCTACACTGCAGAAACTTCCAACAAATCGGCACTAAGTTTAGGGATTCTTTTGTTTTATTCCACCAAAGCTGTTCAATTTAATGGTTATTTGATGGCAAATATTGATCTTACCTGGAAGTTCATTCTTAAAATCTATTTCAAATTACCATTCCCCATTAAATTACAGCTAGTCAAGTTCATCAACTTTCCCTAATCACCAATCTTTGGACTGACTATAGTATTTTGAATAAGAATGGCCACAATAGGCTCATGTATTTGATTGCTTTGTAATCAAAGATTGGTACTACTTGAGAAGAATTAGCAGGTGTAGATTTATTGGAGTGGGTGTAATTTTCTTGAGGAAAGTGTGTCACTTGGATTGGGCTATGAAGTTTTAAAATCCAGTGTCATTCTTCTGCTTACTGTCTGTGGATCCCAGCATAGATCTTCTCCAGACCTTTGTCTGCCTATGCTTTGCCACCATGACTATAATAGCACAAATCCTCTGAAACTGTATGTAAGCCCCAAATTAAATGCTTTATATTATGAGAAATGCCTTGGACATAGTATCTGTTCACAACAACAGAAACCCCAACTAAGACACTTGCTTGTATAAACTGTGAATTTATCAATCTTCGATTTTCACTGTGGTCTTCTCCTTTGATCATAATGAATCACTAGTCAGTTTCACTAATGATTTTCTGATAACCTCATTTTTCCTCACTCTGTTTTCCTTTCTTTTTCACTTGAGCAACGCAACACCACAAATTTTGGCTAAACACAATTATTTCCCTATGTAACCTCTACTTTTGTACTAAGCAAGCACATAAAATACAATTTTGGTTCTCATTTTAAGTTTATAAACATTCTCTGATTTTAAGAAATATACTGACTCTCAATATTCAGTTTCTCTGATGTTACCACAGTTTCCTAGCTTTATATTAAAGTATAGAATTTCTTACTACTAGCTCTCTGATTCTCCATTAGGAAATGTAATTTTTCACTTTACTGAGAGCATGAGAAATGATACACCTTATAATCTGCCAAGTCACACCTATTTTAGTGAAGGAATGTATATCTAGATATTATGTCTTCCTTATAACTTTTCTCCCCTCTATAGTCAAAATGTCCCATCTTCACATTTCCACATACCTCATCAGTTTGTTATGTTTAAATCAATTCCACAAGTATTAAATTGCTTATACTTCTCTTCTTCCAAAAATATTTTTATACATCTCCTTTTTCTCTAAAACTAATTTTTCTCCATTATTTTGGGACAACATATCTAGAAAGGAAATGCTTCCTTAGTGCCATCTCAATTTTCTAAGCTCTCACAAGGTATAAATGATCTTGAATCCTCTCCTGGTATGGTGTGTTCACTCTGTTATTGAAGGTGCTATGCAGAGCATCATTTTATCATTGAAATTTCACAAATCTGGGCCTTTAATTATTATTTCATTAATATCATCTGAACATTGATTGTGATACTATATTGGAGTTAACACACATACACACACACAAAGCTTAGTTTGATCTTGAACTGGTCTTGATTTTATAACAAATTCCTACAAAGGCTAAGCCCTACTAAGTCATTTGTCAGTCATCCTGGTTTCTCCATGTACTTTGAAGAAAGTGTGTGCTGTAATTGGTAGTAAAGTCTTTCCCTCAAGTTGTGGCAAACACCCAAGACCAATGTCAGCAGCTTGCATTATTCATTTTTGAATATATTGTCAAGAAGAATGTGACCTATTACTAAACACGAGAATGCAGAAGACCCTTGGTTTACTCCTGAAGAAGTCACAGAAGTGAAATACATAAAAATTTGTTTCAGAATTATATTTCATAAGTATATTTGTTTTTATGAGAATTTATCCTTAAATATTTCCCCTGAATAAATATTTTATTTATTAAAAGTATCAATGCAAATTAAAATCGTTCCTCATACCTCAACCTATGAGGATAACATTTTTTTGTGAAGTGTTCTAATGCTTTGAGGGAATATGTACCGCTGCATATATACAGATATCACTCACAACTCACATTGCAATCTGTACCAGGTGGGGTTTCCATAGTTCCCTTCCTCTACTGGTATACAACATCTTCTTCAGGTATGGAGAGCAATTTGGACTTTTACTTTATAAAATACAATTGGAAGTTGATGTGTGTTGGATTTCCTTTGCCAATGTTTGAAAGCAGTGGGGAGGAAGAAAATAAAGTAGTTTTTACCAACTTTTTAAATTGTAAAACCAACTCTTATGGAATAGTGTGCTTCTGTGGTATAAAGGAATCACAGAGAGGGGACACAGAGAGAAGTGCTTGGTTGCAGGCCTCATGACACACATTTTGTTGTCTTGGGGTGGAGTAAAAACTTCTTTAAAATTGGAGATAATAGTACTGCAACTGATAGAAGAAATTTTTCTTACATTTAATGATTTTCATCTTAAAAGGAGTTTTTTTTTTACAAAAAAGGAAGTTTTTGAAACTATAAAAGTTTGCACATGGAAAATAATTTCATATAATAAGAGGCTCCAAAAGTCTTTTTTAAAATATTTTTTAGACCTATGACTAATTCTGTTAGTAAACAAAGAGACCATCAAAAACGTTTATTTTGGTTAAAAGCATGTTTAAACACATATTTTACTACATAATGGGACATATACACCAGAGAATGTAATTTATCGTAGTTTCTCCCCATAATCAAGAAAGGGCTTACAGAGGAAGGAAATGGCTGATGTCACCCCACATCTAAACAGAATGACAATGTTCTGTCAGAGTAGAAGTGAGATCATGGTCCAAGTTCACATATCTGTGTCACTAGGGCCACCTGATCTGTTGAATTTATTTCTTTCTAAAACTGTAAAACAGATGTTCTCTGGCCATGTAAGACCAGGACTCAGATTCTAGACGACACCCTGACCTTTGTTCCTATTTGCTGGTAACATCTGCTTCAATAACATTACGTCTCCCAAGAGCCTTTTAGTGGCTTTCAGGGGGTGGGGGAGGCTGACTAGGAATTTTTCAAAAATGGACACTGGTACTATGCTGTGCGCCTAACAATCAAAGTATTAAATATTCAGTACTACCACTACCAAAGATAAGCCATCTTAGCATGTGCAATTCTAACTGTAAAAGAAGGTATTGGTATTTATTGCGCTCAAATATATATTATATCGATAATTTCTTTATAGAAAGGTGTTCCATTATTCCCCTCATCCTGTTCACAGGACTTGTCAGGAAAGTGGAAAATGAAACGAATGCTTTCTTTTCCTTCCAGTTTCCCTGGGGTGGGGGTGGCCTGTTGAAATGCCAGGCCTGACCGTCTGCTTTCTACATCAACAGATGGCAGATGGCTGTTCGCCTTGCGTTTATTTCCATTCAGCAAATTACAGGTCATGGATGGTCTAGCCTTTGCTTGGTCTAAGCAGATGCACGTTCACATGCTTTAGAGGCGGTTGGCTTAGGAAACAAATGATGGACATAAAGTCGTGAGTAAAGAAAGAACCTAGAATTACAGTGAGAGGTATTTACGAAGGGGACCAGGACACCTGTCCAGAAAGGGTAATTTCTGTATCAAAACCATTTAGCCTAATCCAGGTCTCTGATGAATACATGAGACTAATGCTGACTATAGCCAGGTGGCTTAGGACAATAGAGAAAGCTTTTGGAGTAGGCAGAAGAGGGGTAAGCAATTCAGTTTATAATCCAGTGATGTTGTGACTTATATACATTTTTTTCTTCACTGAGCTTATTAGCAACTTTTAAGAATGTTACTGTCACTGTGTATGATTAAAATAATTCTGTCCTTCTGGGGTTAAGTCACAAAAGCTCTTACCTGTAGGGTTTGAAGCTTATTACATTAAAACAAAACAACCCCTCAATAAAATGAAACAAAACAGTCTCAAGTAAGAATGCTCAGGAGAATCACTGCTATTGGTTATTAAACACACAAATGCATCCATTCACACATGAATGTACACATACACACGGAGACTCAAAGACACACACATCACATGCACATTCACATAGACACAGAATCACATACACACACACACACACTCAACATAAAACACTATACAGATAAACAGAACCCATGTATAAAAACATACACAAACATACCACACTATAAATACAAAAACATGCAAAAACTAATGTACACCAAATAAGTAATGTAATAATAAAATTTACAGAGTGTTTGTTAAATATGAACCAGCAAACATTACCTGTCGTTGGCCATGCCAGAGGAGCAGTGGGTGGCAACTGAGGCTCCAGGTGTGAGCCTACCAAAAGGAAACTCTCTGATAGGCCAGTCTCATTTTGGCAAGGTCACTGACCTGCAGACCCTGGAATGTATTTTGTTTCTGCTGTGCCTTTTCCTGGTTGCCACAACTCTCTCTGGTATCTAGCATGGTGTGAGTGGATATGGTGAGATCTTCACAGCCTGTAATATAGTGTGCTTATCTCTTGTAAACATTCCATTCTACTGGGCATGTAAACTGTGACTTGTGAAAAAGATAACCCCTCCTCAAGCTGTACTGTCTAATTTGATAATCATGATGATAGCCTATATAGAGTTTTGATGAATAAAACATGCATGGATATGTTTCACAGCTAATGCCTATGAGCTCCACTTTAGGAGCTTCTCAGGCTAATGATTATCAGGTGCAAGACTGGCTCGAATTCTCTTAACACAGAAAAGAGGGAGTTGGGTCCCATTAGCTAAAACAAAGCTTCAAAATAACTTTAGTCCAGAGGCTTTGCTAGTAGTATTAAAATAAATAACCCCAGAAAAGAAGCTGAAGTTCACAAGGACACATAACTGAGCTGTTTGACTCATTAAGCTGGGCTCGAAAATACAAAACGGCCTGATTTGTTGCTAGCTCCCTATACTAGGTCTCGTTAATAATCAAAGGTGATGATTAATTCCTTATATTCATTTCTGTCCTCAATCACCTGATAGAAAAAAAAACTATTGATGAGTGGTTATGTACACTGAAAATCTAAAGTATAGCTGACTGATTCTTTTTCATATATGAAAGTTAAGGTTTGTGATTCCTTTAAGATTCCTTATAAGATTATCTTTCAAGATAAGTAAAGAATAATTGGCACTTTCTTTGTAACTGTAAAACACAGCCCATAAAAGACCTGACAAGAACACCTTGCTTTTCCACACTGTTAATCTACAATAAATTGATAAGAAAGTATGTGGGTTCTTGGGCTTATTTGTTTTTCACCTGAAGTATTTAAAATGTTTAAACATGTAAAACATGCTTTTTTTACTGTTTGTTTTATATTCATTGTAATCATTCACTTGAAAAAAATGTAACCACACTGTAATTCCTATATTGCCTGAATACTTTGTTGAGTTAGATAAGCTGTAGAAAAGGAGTATACAGTAGAAAGAACGGAGAAAGAGCACGAGAGAACAGAGATAAAATAAGGAAGCCATCAGGAGAGTGTATGAGTGTTTATTTTACTATAACCCCCTCATACAGAAAAGTCTAACTTTTGCTGACTCTGTTGGATTCTTTTCAAAGCACTGTGCTGCTTGAGATTGGCCCCACAGACAGCAGCACTTACCTACACTTGTTGGGATTCTGATTCAGCAACTATGGAGAAACACCAATCAGATATCTTCTAGTACATGCTCAAAGTATTGCTTGTTTGTGTGCTTACATTCAATCCCACAGCCAACCCAAATTTTGCTACAATATATTAAATGTACTGAGACAAGTCACATTTCAGAATAAGTATTCACATGTATCTGACTGTAAAGAGTACTGCAAGTATTCTGTTATCCCTTCATTGTCTCACTGTGCCTTTGAGTGCTCTGAGGGTAGGCACATTTACGTAATGATCCATCTTCAAAGCTCAAAAAGATTGTTTTTCATTGTTGTTATTTTCTGTTTTATTTTTAATACTAATGAATGCTAAAGACAAATGGTTTATATTAGGACTTAGAGATTTCCCTACTTAAAAATTCACACTTACAAATGAGATATAAAATGATGCTCATAAGTATCCGACACACAGGGTCATGTTAGGGAAGTTCAGCAGACTACAATACCAAACCTATCCTAGGTTTTTTTTCATTGCTTTAATATCATTTGCAAAGCTGATATCTTGAAACACCTTGAAAAATATCAAATTAAAAAATGAGACAAAGGGTTATATTTATTAAATAATTTATTTTGTAAGAAAATTATGGGTATAAAATTGAGTACTTATATTCATATCTGCAGTCAGAGGAAATTGAATACTTGTTTTGAAACATGAATTTGTTTCAATACATTCAAATATTGGAACACAACTTGTGCGTGCTGGAGGATTTGCCATTGCTCATACACAGTTTTATCTGCAAGAAACACTGGGAGAAATTCAGCAAACCACACCTGGCCAATATTAATAGATAAGAATACTTAAAAATCTGTACACTTTATACCCTCATGTACACTTACTCCAAATGTGTCATGACTTGCTTAGTTCACTTCTCCTGTCATAAGCCACACCATGGACCTGGTTTGCACAGAAGCACCATAACTCACAGTAGACAGCTCTCTGGCATTTATACACAATTACCTATATGTAATGTCATTCAATAACTTAGTTATATCATTTGTGCATATGTGTAACTCTAACACTTTATTAAATAAAACACTAGTCCTCAAAGCTGGTATTGGACCATTTCCTTGTTCTCTTTTTTGGAGAAGGTTATAAAAATACAAGACCTAGATATACTTGGTGCTGAATGAGCATATAAAATTAAATTTCCACACTAACTTGTGCATATTCATGTATGCATATTATGATGTCCAAATGTTCATGTCTTTAGTGATATTAAGTTAAGCATGAGTTAATACTGATATTAACATAATATATTGTCACATGAAACTTTCTGATCTCTTTTACTTGCTCATTATTGCAAAATGTAGCAATAAGCAATCTATTACCTACTATACATCATTTAAATTTTTTTTCTTTTCCAATGTCTTGATGGTCTTATTTCAGGAAATATGTATAAGGTATAATTTTTATCAATTATGTTATAACATATTTTTATTCTTAATTCCAGTGATAATATTTTTCTTGGTTATTTTGGGGTCAATACGTTATCCTTCCATGACTGTCCCTGACATGTGTGTGTGTGTATATATATATATATATATATGTGTGTGTGTGTGTGTGTGTGTATGTGTGTGTGTTTATGTTTGTGTGTATGTATATGTGTGTATGTATGCATATTTATACATTATATATAGAACTGTATTAATTTGAAGATTTCATCAATATCAATGTTCTATACTGAGGATTTTTACCAAATCATAAAATAGTGCCTCAATATTTTGCAATTAATATAATCCTTAAGATATTACATCTAATAGTTTTGATAAGTAGCATATTATATAAGAACACTTAAAATATTTGTAATAATTTCACACTCTTAATCAATTTACCAATGCTGCCTCAATAGTATCTTACTGTAGTTAGTAATCTGAGTCTTTCAGAGTGTCTGGTAACAAGAACATACATTAAGTAACCTCCCTTTTCTTAACAAGCTCTGAGTTTGCAGCCCAGGGTGCATGGAACTCATAGTGATTCTGCCTCAGCCTCCCTGAGTGTTACAATTATGTGTGAACCACGTTCATTCTATGGTCATCTTACTTTTATCAGTATGCCTTCAAGTTTCATCCATATTTTTTATGGCTTCATGATTTCATTTAAAAAATCAATTAAAATATTTTACTGTCTGGTAAATTAGTTAATAATTCACACATCTATTGGAATAATTTATTTGCTCATGTCAGTGTTTTATCAATTATGAATAGCTCCTCTACAAATATTCTCATGTTTGTCAATTCATGTATGAGCATCACTCCCACCTCTTCCATTTGATCCACTCCCTTCTTGTCTCTCTTTGCAAAAAAGGCTTCTAACACATAATAATGAACTATAACAAAAATATAATAAGATTAAACTATCACCTCAATGTTGGACAAGGCAAGCCAACAGAAGGAAAAGATTGTAAAAAGAATGTAATGAAGAGCACAATACTCAGAGACTCACTCATTTCCATTATCAGAAATTCCATAAAAAACACTAAACTGAAAGCCACAATACATGCACAGGGGACCTAGTGCAGACCCTAACAGACATTGTGCATGCTGCTTTAGTCTCTGGAAGTTTATATGGTTTCTGCTTATGTTGATTTAGAAGGTCTTGCTATTGGTGTCCTCCATCTGCTCTGGCCTTTTAAACTTTGCCTCTTTTTCTTCAGGCTTTTTTGAACCTCATTGCGAGGGGAGCATTTCATAGATACATCCCATTTAGTACTGAGTGTTCCCAAGTCCCTCATTCTCCACACATTATCTGGCTGTGGGTCTCTGTATTTGTTTTTATCTGTTGCAGGGAGAAGCTTCTCTGCTGATGGCTGAACAGACCCTGACCTATGGGCATTGCAGAATGTCATCAGAAGTCATTACATATATATATATATAGAGAGAGAGAGAGATAGATATAGATATAGATATAGATAGATAGATAGATAGATAGATAGATAGATAGNATAGATATAGATATATCTTTCAAATTAAATATTGGTTGGTTAATCCCTCAAAATTGTGTCACCATCGCTGTAGCATATCTTACAGACAGGACGTTGATATAAATGAAAGTACTTGCGGGTTGGCTGTCTTTTCTCCTTTGATTGTATATGCAATACACTCCTTTACGAAAAATGCTAGAACACAGGGTTGAAGATTCTTTGTAGGCACCATTCCAACTTTTATTTTCAATGAGTTGTGTGGGTATTGTCTTTGGCAATAGGGCTTTACAAGTCAGTTTGTGGAGAGCAACCTATGTTGGAAACTGGATGGGTTGTTTGGATTCTTCCATGAGACTCTTTTGACCAACATCTTAATTTGATGTAACTCAGTCAGGATATGAAGCTTCATTTGGTGGCAAACGATGGTTGGTTGAGGATCAGGAAGCAGCTTGTGTGAGAAGGTCAGATGAGTGTAAGAGAAGATGGGATGGGAGATCACAAGACAACAAGGTCTTCTAAATCATCCAGATCAATGTGCATTTGTACTCACAAAGACTGAGGCACCATGCACAGGGCTTTCAGGGGTTGTTACCAGATGGGGTTCTAGAGTGAAAAAAGAGGACACATGCCCCTTCCTTACCCCAGAAGCAATCTCAGATTGATAACCACTTACAAACAAACCACACCTTCATCCAAGGGAGTTGCTGGGGAAACAAACCACTTTTAAGAAGAGGCTGTATGAAAATGCAGCCCGAGTTTTCTAGATGGAGCCCTCATGCTATGCAGCTGGGGTGGGTGGTACTAAACCAAATGCAGCCCATGCTCTCCAGCAATACCTCGGCATCAACCAGAATCCTATTGACAGGGGCACAACTGAACCTGCCTGAGATTTGACCCATCCTCTCAGCTGACATATGTCGGTGTGGATAAGAGAAAGATTCACCCCCTTGATCCCTGTGGCAAGTGAGAGAGCTGTCCCTGCTCCTCACTACCTATAGCACTCAGGAGAGTTGTCACTGCACCTCATCTGGGCAACACAGAAGCAACATGGCTCAAGTGTAGTTATTCTTTGTAACTCAGCTCGAGTGATGCTGTTTCTGGTTAGTTTTCACAATATGGTGAAGTAATGCAGGCATCCTGTAAGTTCTGTAATAAGATATAATTTGGATACAGTGAATTTCTATTTTCTTTAACACTTAAATTATTTGATTCTAATCATTAATTTCCATCTGTGTTTTCTGCTGAAGCTGACTTTAAGATATTTCAAAACTGGAGGCACCATTATTGTATATCAGAGATTTGTATGGTATTGACACACAGCTTCTTTTCAGCAACTATTAAATAAGTGCTTAGCTTTAATTGCCAGATTTCTAACACTTCTCACATAATCAAGGCTGATTAAAACAACATTCACTGGCAGGGTGTGAAGCAATTGTGAACCAAAGGTTGCAAAATTCACTGTTTGCAAGTGAATATGTGTGTATTCCCTATTGTGATATTCTAGCAATCATAATCAAACTGGTATTTTTTGTATAACTTTCAAAGAGTAATTTAAGTGATTAGTTTTTTTCTCCATTGTCATTCTCTATGTTATTTTTACTTATGGCACATATTCTCCTTTGTGTCATTTATTTTATGTTTTGCCATTATTCTTGCTTTGAAAGGTTAAAATTAGATCATGCTATGGAACTCAGAACTGATCATGCAGTGTTCTTTGTTATTTGCAGGACTGCAGAGCAGCGTGGGACCTCCAACTGGCCATCATTTTTGCCTACATTCTGAGTACAGGAGCTTTTAACACCCGATCCATGCAATCCATGTATCATAAGAAACAGTTTCTAATACCGGGGCATTTACTACATTTCCAGAAATATCACAACAGAACAAAAACAAAATGAGACAGTCTTCTATAGAAAGAGTAAAGGGATGCTGTAGCTGCAGATGGCATATGCTCGGTGCCTATTTAATGAAGCTACACCCCTGTATAGGCTCATCAGGAGACGGAGGGGAACTGGGAAGTAATGTCACAAAAAAGATGAATATTAATTTTACAGATTTTGTTTACTGTTCTACAATTTCTTTTCTCATTGTGTTAAACACAAAATTAGTTCTTTAGAATATTTCAATTGGCCTTAAATATTCTCATTTAAGGGAAAACTGTGAGTAAATGTGGCTATAAATAAGCATCTCTAGGTTTTATATTTGTAACTTTTATTCAAGATATAATAGGTATTAAGGCCCAAATCTACCTGAGCATGACCCAAGATCATTGCTCCTGTGTAGATCAACTGTGAGGCAATGACCCAAGATCACTGCTCCTGTATAGATCAACTGTGAGGCCAATGACAAAAGATCACTGCTCCTGTATAGATCAACTGTGAAGCCAATGACCCAAGATCACTGCTCCTGTATAGATCAACTGTGAGGCCAGCTAGGATTATCTCTGTTGTCTAATCCTTGAAAACATTTATCTCCCTCCTCCCTTCTTCTGGCTTCTCATGGAGCAGATTGGCTACAGCCATGGCAGAGCTGGGTTGGGGGCACTTCTTTGGGTAGAGACTATGACTCTATGGAGATGGATGCCATGGATTTCCAGGTCCAAATACTTCTCTCTGCATGTACCAGAATTGGTATACATAAAGGCTTTTCCTTCCACCTGGCAGCAGTGGTTGATTGTTGAAAAAAGAATAGTTTAAGACAATGCTTGCATCAGAATTATGGGAAACTGAAGAACATCTCAAAGGATTGAGCAAGCCTGCGGCATTACTTTGAGGTTTGAAAGTGAATAAATTACAGCCTTGTGTCTGAAGGAAAGAACTGGTTGGCATAAGAACACTAATTGAGATTCTCCCTGCACAACCTTATCAAGTGTATCAGCTCAAGCCCCCAATCCCTTAACTGGCACGGAAATCGTCCTCAAAACAGATACTTGAGAACTCTGTAAGAGACACATTTGTCACTTGGGAGGGGGGGACCCTATGAGGAAAGGGCTGTGTATATTCCCTGCAATACAATGGTATTTCTTTGGAATCTGATGCATGCCATATTTCCTCTAAGTGCCATTTCCTGTCATTCAACTTGTCTTTGAAATTTTTCTGAGGCTTAACACATAGGTAGGGGTTTAGGTTTAGATTTCACCTGTCATTGACACTCTTTACTTTTGGCTTTTAAAAATGGAAATATTTGTGGGTCTAGTTCATTGTTAGCACTTTCTAACAGTGGTCCTTTGTATACACAAAAATTGTTTGGATGTTAAAATTTCATTATTTGTAATCTTGGAAATCAGTCCCAAGGACTTCTCTGCCTTTTCCAGGTAGTGCTCCAGCACTGAGCTATTTCCCAGCTTGGTTAATAAAGACTTTACATTGAAATAAAATGAAATTAAACTTCGCATTGTTATCTTTGAAGAATATTTATTAGGTACTATCTCTCAGTTGAAACTACAAGAAAAACAAGTAAATTTTCACAATAAAAGTGGGAAAAAGTGCCAGACAGTGGTGGTACATGCCTTTAATCCTACCTAGCACTCTGGTGGCAAAGGCAGAGAGATTTCTACAAGTTTGAGGCCAGCATAGTCTACAGAGTTTCAGAACAGGATCCAAAGCTACAGAGAGAAACCGTGTCTTAAAAAAAAAAAAAGTAGAAAAAAAATGGTGTAGGAGGAATTGTACAAGTGCAATGCCAAAACGCTGAGAAGTAATTATGTTTGGTTCTACAAACAAACAGTGACTTGCTTCATGATATTACAATCCGTACTCAGGATTATCCAAACTTGTTTTTAGTTTCATCTAAAGATATGCAAAATATGCCAGTAAGCTAATATTTAACAGCATACATCACATTGAGATTACTAATCATGACTATTGCAGCAAAAATACTGAAAAAAGAGAGTGGTAATGATATACTCAACTTTAAATTATGCTTCCAAGTAGGAAATTATATGTTATTTATTTCAAATAAAAATATAAAAAGATTGGTCTGAAATGCTTCAACTTCCTTTGCTGACTTCTACCCATTTATGTGGATCAGTTTTCTAAAATGTTCTCCATTCTACTTTAATGTGTTTCACAGTTAATATCTTAAATTCTGATTATTGTTTTTTTAATAGACATTGATTTTGTTTATATTATTTGACTTATATAAAATCAAATTGAATAATTTCAATCCAAATTGGGTAAATTGTATGAAAATGGAGTCACTGAAATTTCTTTCATTCTTGGAATCCTTGTTTGATGTTTCTGTATAGTTTTAAAAATTCAAAAGTATTTCTTTGTCTTTTCATATTAAAGTAGCCTTATGTTTTATTTGGATTTTATTTGAGAGGCGCAACAATGTTGATGTTATTTACAGAAACTAGGCCTTGGGGGATTTCAACCTTTTCTTTTTAAACCATCCTACCAAAATTTCTGTCCAGATTCTTTGAGCATAAAATGCCTCTTGGAAGGAATTAAAAACATCCTATCCAACAGCATACTTTCATTTCAGACATGTAAATAAAATCAAAGAAAATTTACTGCCATACACAGTTTTGCAAGTTAGTGTGAGACGAACATAAGAATGTTCCAGAGGAGTGGGTCTCAAAGTATCAGAATATACTTTGCAAGTTTTCAAAGTACAGTGGTAATCTGTAGCACTACCCAAGTGTAAAACCTATGAATTTCAATAAGACCAGCCTGGAAAGATATCCTCAAAAGTACAGTAATGTTTTTTTGTTTATTTGTTTGTTTGTTTTTGTGTAGGAGATAAGCAACAACTTTCTAATTGGACTTAGTGCTGACTTGATAGGATAGAATTCATGGTTGTTACTGTAAACCTAACCAGTTATCAATGGCTGGAGAGGTCATAAACCACAGAAGAAAAGATACAACTGACATCCAAGGGAAAAGAATTCAAGGCAAATGCCAATGTTTTCTTTCCCTTATAAGTTCATGTTCATGGTATGAGAATCTATGGACCATGCCAGTTAGATGGTAGTAATCCACAGCTAATAACTCATAAATTTGTAGGAGAGCACTAATTAGTATTCAGAGTGACATCACTTAGGACGTAGGAAACAATAATCGCCCTATCCTGGAATATTTTACTTTGTCAAGTCATCCCTTCTATGGACATGTAGACACATCCTTAAAGAAGGAATGTGGATCTCTTGGCTAACATAATCTGTTTGCTCTTGTTTAGTTTCCAACATGTAGTTATTCTGCACAAAACTGGCTAGTGTATTAAATGCTTTGGATTTCTCTAAACTTTAAACATGAAGGTCATTTAAACTTAGTATCAACTTTCCAGATGTATGGTGTTTAAATTTTTAGTGATATGCAAAATACTTAATCCTGCTAAGAGAAGATTTAGATTTTGTGGTAGATACTGGAGTTTTATGTGGATCAAGCCTAATAATTGTATCTAATATTTGCAACATTTTACTATGGAGTCTGTAGATGTAAGTGAAAATATGTGGCAAAAGAAAAATGTGAAAATTAAACAGCAAAAAAGTAAACAATAAAAATATCAGTCTATTTATGGGAAGAAAAAGATGCATTTAATGAAATAATGAAGTTGGAAACATAATTTAAGTAATATCCAATTATCTTACAACCAGTGAAAGGAAGCAAACAAAATTAAAAATAAAAAAAATGATATTGTCTCTTTAGCACTTTTTACTCTGAGGTCCTGAGAACATTATGCCTCTTCTTTTTATTTTATTTATTTTGTCCATTTAAGTAATTAAGTCTACTGAATATTCCTTCAAATCAGCCTATGCTCTTAACCTTCACTATAGATTTAGTCTACATATATCCATTGTAATAAAAATAGTTACACTTCATATTCATATGCTTTAGTCACACAATAAGTAGTCAATTAAATACAGTTCTCTATTTTCCAAGTTATTATGTACTTTCTATTATGGGATTGCACTAACACAAATAGAAATTTTGTTATTTTCCTTTTTTAAGGAAGCACAGATCAGAGAGTGCCTTACTCATATAGTATCTTCACTGACAACAGCTAGAATCTGATCACACCAAGGAATGTTACTGAAAATGGCATGGGGTTCCTTTGTAGTCATTTGCAATGATGATGAGTTAATGTGTGTCTATCTATCTGTATGTTGATATCAAATGACAGGCAAAAAATGTGAAAATTATAATGATGCTTAGTGAATGCTGAAATTACCTGGCGTGAGTGAAAAGGACACATGAAACACGCAACAAACCCGCTTAGGAGTTTATAGGCCTGGTGAAGATCAGTGTGCAGAGAGATAGAGAGCTGAAGATGGTGTTTCCAGCTTTTAAAGGCTGCCTAGAGCATATGCACAGAAGGATATGGCTGCATCTTATGCAGATGATAAAGCTAACACATGCGTGCAAGGGCTCCTGCAGCTGTGTCATATGTAGATCATGCAACCATGCTCCATGTGGGTCATGTGGGGTCCTTTAAGATTCCAGGGGCCTTTAGGCACTTTTGCCTGAGGGCTTGTCTGCACATTCATGGCCCTGGAACCCAGAAATGTCAACCATGTTGTGTGGCTGAATCATTACATTCCACCCTTTTGTTTATTATAAACATTTGGGAGTTTGGAGTCTTTAATGGGTGGGAATGGGGCAAAAATTTGGGGAGTTAAGGTTTTTAATGGGTGGGAATGAGACATCATAGGCCTCTTGCAACTGCTTCCCGCTGATTTTGTGGTCATCACAGAGTTGAGATGCTTGACCATGGCCTAGGGTGGCTGATTACTTTTGTGTTTTTTTCTGGGCACTGTGGAACTGGCTGGCTGGCAGG
This sequence comes from Bramus lutescens, assembly GCA_001685075.1. Classification (NCBI taxonomy): domain Eukaryota; kingdom Metazoa; phylum Chordata; class Mammalia; order Rodentia; family Cricetidae; genus Bramus; species Bramus lutescens. The sequence goes on from LOEQ01008248.1 coordinate 37,543, forward strand.
TTGGACTTTGCAAGATGCTGGAAAGG
>LOEQ01008248.1:56465-67798 GCA_001685075.1 Bramus lutescens
TTTTTTTTTTATCTGAATCTATCTTTACTGTATATCTCTCTTTTTCTGACCACATGAGTTCGTAATTTGCTAAACTATATGGCTAGGATTAAAGCTGTGGCTTTGATGGCTGAATCCACCCAATTCCTTAGCTTTCTGAGAGTTTAGCTTCATGGTAGAAATACTGGCTAGAGCCATGTTTAGTGCTACAACTCTATAGAGTTTCAAGTCCCTGCCACTGTTCAGAAGCATGGTGTCGGCTATTCATACACGCCATTTAAGTGTTTGGTGGTGGGATCTCTTAAAAGAGCTGCAAAATTTTTGCAGCTAAAGCAGAGTCAGAAACCCTGTCTTAAATGAGATATGCTTTCCTCTACCACAGCACACCCGAAAAAATGCTGCTATAAAGAAGCCATGCTTAAATCTGTTCTTTTGTGTCTAGAATTACTTCCCAGGCTCTCTCAAGTTTTAAGTGGATGTAGTTTTCCATGTTAGCATCATTTGTTGACAGAGGTTTCTGTCCTGCCCAGTCCCACAGCCTTTTAGTTCCAAAGAAACACACAGAGGACTACACTAATTATAAACTGGTTGGCCTACTAGCTCAGGCTTTCTTAATTAACTAACTTATACATCTACATTAACTTATAATTCTTGTCTGCGTTAGCCACATGACTTAGTACCTTTTATCAATGATGCATTTTCATCTTGCTTCCTCTGCCTGTGGGTGACAACTGCAGACTGACTTTTGCTTTTTCCAGACACAAAGAAGCATTAATTGCTGACTACAACCTGTTCCAAATGACTGTGGACTATGGACTTGCTAAAAACTGATGTGGACCAGTCTAGCCAATGTGAATGCTCCCTGGCTCTTCAACAAAGTCCACAAACCGAATGTTCCTGATAAATACCCATTGTCGAAATCTTCTCTTTTTGAATAGCATTTCACCTTTGTTGCTTGTTGACAATGATGCCCCAAAGTCAGCTGGAAGCAGTTAAAAAAATACATCATCCAATAATCCCTGGTTAAAATGCTAAGTAAAAAGAAACATAAAAAGACTCTGTAAGTATAAGAGACAATTTGGCCATAGTTAACAAAGCTGGCTCATGATTGACCCTTAGGACCAAGAGGAGTGAGGAATATGGAAACCACACCCCTTATTCTCAAAGGGACAAGAATTTCCTAGCACAATGTTTTCCCAGGAAGATAGTGGCCTTGCCCTCTTCCACCAGGGAGATTCCAAGCACAAGGTCACTTAGCTCTGCCCAGCCAGCCAGCTACCTGGTGATAAATAAGCAGGATTGGAGAGAGCGAAAAATCTTGCACCCATGCAAAAAGCAGCTTCAAAAAGCCTCTTTGAAGTTACACTGTTAAAAGCTTACCTCACAGAGGAGATACTACTCCTTTCTACCTCGCTGAAATGGGATGTTGGAGACAGGGGTTCCAAACATGTTTGTATTGTGCTAATTAAACCTTGCTTATTACAGTCTGGGCCTCTCTGGTGGTCTCTCTCTGGGGGTTGTAATCTGGGCACAACAGGATTACCAGAGACTAAGGACTTGAACAAATGCATGTCTTGCAGATATCCTTTGTTGTCTTTGAAAGAGATATTCTGAATTCTTATTCTTTATAGTCTCATTCTTCTCCCTCTTAATAAATCCATAGTTTGGCAACTACAATTTGAGCAGGGCAAAAGAAAAATGAAATTGATAAGAATGTTTCTAAGTAAAAGATATTTGGGAGAACAAATCTTTGTTGAAAAATAAAGTCTAAGTTGGAGAGTTGGCTGGCTCCACATAGCAAAGATATCCAATAAACATCTACAGGATGAAAGCAAACCACTGGTTCATCTGAATATTTATTTCAGGATAATCGTGAGAATTTGGGAAGTGCTTTGAAATTCTCTAAGCAGAGAGAATGAGTCAAAAACAAAAACATTATACAAATATTAGATATAGTTAATGATTGGCTGCTTCACTACATCAAATATTGAAGTACACGGGAGTGAGATAAGAATAGCATACCCTTTCCTTACAACCTGAGTCTAGTCATTAATGGGAGGTATATACACGATCAACATGAATGTAAGAATTGAACAATTGAGATACTTCAAAGACAAATCAATTATTTATAGCAGAAGTGAAAATTTTATTTTGCTCAGTGCATGCTGATTCTATATTCTTGTGATGATATTTCCTAGGTATGAATGGAGAAGAAGGACATTTTGTACTAGCTAAATAAATAGATAAGTAAAAATGAGAGCCCAGGAAATGGCTCAGAGGTAAAATACAGCAACCTGAGTTTGATGTCAGTAACTACATGGCAAAGGGAGAAAATCAGCATTTACTTGTTGTCTTGTAACTTCCACATGGTCACACATACACATATATGCACGAATGTGCACATGCATGAATGCACACATGCACATGCATCGTTCACACAGAAATAAGAAATAAATACAAAAATGCAAATGACGATTCTATCCCCTAAGTTTTCTTTACCTTATAAAACTTCTTTGTTGAAATAACGTGATAGGATATATCAAGAAACATTAATAAAATTCAAATATACAATAAAAATCAAGAACCTGATGCATTGTGCAAGTTTCCTATTTCCACTGATGATATAGTTTTGATATGGATAGAGAAAAACAATCATAGTAGACAGACTGATGAATTAACCAATGGAATAATTGATGAAAAAAGTTTAAGCAATCAATGATTTGAATTTTAAAGAAGATTCACCTATGAGGTTTTTAGTTCAGAACTTAATCAGATTGGAAAAGTTGCTAACAATTTTTTTAAATGAAAAATCAATTCCTTTTTCCTCAGACTGATTTAAGGCTGCATTGTTAGAAATGATGAGGAACATCTCAGAGGGTGATATTTGAACTCCATTGTTCTGCCTTCTAGGCATTAATTGTCCCATATTGTGAAATGAACAAAAGAAAAACTGTATACTCCAGTGTAAGTTATTTTTTCTACATTTTTCTGAAAATATGACTTAATAAATATTTATTTGATCATACTTTGGAAGCTCTATATAAAGAATGTCAAGCCATCATTACATTCAGTATTTTAAAGGTGATTACAGGAAGACAGGAATGAGAAAGCAGAATAAAAAAAATCAAGTAAGATACATGTCACATTTCTTTTCTTTAAAATTAGTAAAAATTATTTTTACTGCTCCCTTTAGAGTAAATTTTAAATGTCTCTATCATAAACTCCAAAGGTGTCACTTTCTTAAAAAATGCTTTGAGAAATCATTCATTAATTTTTTTACTCTTTGAATTGTTTTGCTGAATTTTTGAATTTAAATCTCAAGGAGTTATTTTTCAAGCCATAGAATATTGAAAATTCTTTGCACAAAAAGTACTTGGACTCATTTCATTTGTTTTAAATATGCTGTTAATATTTTATCTTTCATATGATTTTATAGCCCCCTAAAGTAGTGATTTATTTCAGTTTATAAATCACACTCATGCTGCATAAGGAAACTAAATGGGTTTGGCAGATGCAGAATTTTATTTATAAGTTGTTCATCTTATTGACAATACAGGATATCAAATATGCCAGTTCCCTTAAGCTCTGGTTCAGAAATGTGAGATTTACAGCCATGCAACCAAATTATGCTAGCACCATACAATGAAAAAAATTATATTTTTTTTAGTTTTGAATAACTTATAGTTAATTTATAATTTACAGGCTGTCATTAATTAATGGTATCAATTTTTAAAACTAACTCAAATGGAATTATGGGGTATACATTACAATAATTACCTGCTTCCGTTTCAGATCTAGTAAAATATCTTACATGTTAAGTTAACATGTATGGTTTTTAGAGATTTCTAGTGACACACAATACGGATGTCCAATTATAAGGTGATTTGAAATGTGATATTATGGAAAATAGTCCCCAAGCCCTTTTGTGAGCAATTAAACAAATGTAAAGTATTGGGGCCACTGTATTTTGTGTAAAGGAAATAAACGTGGGAAAGACTACAGATGAAGTGACATTTATACAGACAATTTATCATTCTCTTCTATTCTTATTTAGTCTATGTGATATGTATGGCTGCTTCTTTCAATAGGATGTCCCTAAGGGTCCAGACATTTCTCACAACACGTTAAGTAGTGTTATTTCAAATTGGTAACTATTATATCATGTAACTATTTTGTGTTACTGAGTTTTAAACTGAGCATTTTGTCATACTGAATTATCTGCCAGCTATGAGATAAAAGTCTGATATTTGGTTTATAAGCAACTATTTGTCATGAAATGTTTGTGAAAATAGTTAAAACTGTAGATTAATGAAGTAACAAGTCATAATCTGCCAGACAGAAATGTAGAAGGAAAAATAGTCACCCAAGCTAAACTGAAAAATGCTGTGGGAGGTCCTTCTGTCTATGTGTTGCTTTTATTGGTTAATAAATAAAGAAAACTGGCTTGGCCTATAGCGTCGGAGGAGGAAGGCAAAGTAAGAGAAAAGCCATGGAGCTGACAGAGATAGATGTTGGGAACCTTACCCGGTAAGCCGCAGCCACATGGTGATATACAGATTAATAGAAATGGTTAAATTAATATAAGAGTTAGCACTAAATTATTTTTCTTAATATTCAAAGTTGGCATTGCACCTAATATGCTTCACCATTGTATTTTCATGCATTTTTATTGATATGTTTCCTTCCTCTTTTTGTCTATCTACCCTGGCTGCTTTTCCCAAATGTGACCTACTCCTTTCTTGCTGGATTCTACATACACTCCACCTGTTGTTTTCACGTTCCCTGTGTCCTATTACCTCCCTTGTTTTCTACTGAATAAGGCTTCTTTTTCCTCTATCATGGTCCCTAATTTATTCTTATATCCTACAGGCAAATACACACACACACACACACACACACACACAAAAAAAAAACGTACACACACACACTTTAAACCTTGAACTTGTATGAGTGGCTTTTTTGCTTACATAAAATTTTCTAAAATTCCATGTTGTGTAAACGTACTAATTTCATCTGTTTATGGTTGAATAGAATTCTCTTCTGAGTATGTACCTCATTTTACTTATTTAGCCATCATATTTTAAGTGTTTAGGCTGGTTATATTTCCTATTGTGAATAGTACAGAAATAAACAAGGATGTGATTGTATCTCTGAGATATGTTGATTTAGAGTCCTTTATGTATATACAGAGTGGTGACTTTCGAAAATATGGTAGTTGTATTTTGTTTTAAAGGAAGTTCCATATTAATTTCCAAAGTATTTTCACCATTGTATTCTTGCTTATTGGCAGTGAATAAAGATTACTCTTCCTTCACATCCTTATCAGATTTTCTTGACGTTTGCTTTCTTAGTAAAAATGGAGTAAAAAATTCAAAGCTTTAACTTGTATTTACCTGGTATCCAGGAAGCAAAATAATTTTTAAAATATTTATGGGACATTTGTATTTATTCTTTTGTGAACTATGTACTTATTTCAATAGCTCATTTGTTAATCTAAGACTGATTGGATTTTAAGTGTTTAATATTTAATAATAATAATTTTATGGTGTAGGAGGTCCTCTGTTTATGTGTTGTTTTCATTGGTTAATCAATAAAGAATCTGCTTGGCCTGATAGGGCAGAACTTAGGTATATGGAGAATACAGAACTGAATTCTGGGAGGGAGAAAGCAGAGTCAGAGAGCCACCATGGAGATGCTAGGTCAGACATGCTGAATCTTTCCCAGCAAGCCATGATATCGTGGTGATATACATGTTATTAGAAACAGGTTAAATCAAAATGTGAGATTTAGCCTATAAGAGGCTAGAGATAATGGGCCAGGCAGTGATTTAATTAATACAATTTCTGTGTGATTATTTTGGGTCTAAGCTAACCAGGCGATCAGTATAAAAAGCAGCCCTGCTCTTCCTGTTACAATTTTGTGACACTACCTAAGCACATTTGGAATCATTCTGACTTCATCTCATACTTCACTTTCCAGAGAATTTGTCTACTGGAACAATATTATACAGTTTACCTTATTTGTCATGCTTATATATTTTCTTCTCAACTGTGATGCAGGGACATCTAGTAAGAATAAGAATTTGGGTGTTGAGACTTTCTCATATATAATGCCAGCGTGTGTCTCACTTCAACAGTAAATATACTGAAACTGAAACTTAAAAGTTGAATCTACTTAATTTTCTAAATAAATATTCTAAATAGAAATACTAGCAAATAAATTACAGTAAATTATTTTCAAATAAATATTTTTATTATTGTGACTAATCATATAAAATGAGAACTGATTAATTATAAATATAAAAGTAGAAAAGGGTGACTCTATTATGGCTTCCTGTATTATTTAAACAATCATAATCTAATCATATTAAGTATGACAGTGATTTAGAAAGCAAATGAATATAAAATAAAAAAGAAAAGAAAAAATGATTTATATAGCTCAGTATTTAATTCATCTTGGGATGATTGAAAAAGATTTAGGAATAAAATTTTATTGGTTCCAGTTTGAAATATCTGCCTTTTATAAGAAAAACAATAAATTGAATACAGTCGATAATTTGTACTTTTAATGCTGAAAGAATACTTTGCAAATATAGAGAAATATTCAGGTGTAGAATTGTTTACAGTTGAAGAATTTGCTATTTAAGTTTCAAAATTCACTGATTAGCTTCATTAATTTTCTCTCAGTAACCCTGAAACTTTCAAATTGCTGTACAGAAGGCTATAAAAGGGTTACAGACTAACCTGAGAGCTCTAGAAAGGGAGGAAGGCTGAGAAAGGCATTCTAAAATATACAGATGAAGAATACACCACAATGGTGAATTAGAAAAGTGTTCCCTCGGTCTTCAGTATGCACTGAGAGCCTAACCAAAGCAAACATGATTTTCAACAGCACTTTACAGAGAAGTTACTGAGCAACTAGAATCCCTCAAAAGTTTTGAGTATTACACATAGTTATGAGTAGATTTTACAAGATCTTAAAACAATATTCTTTCAGAGGTGGATGTAGTAAGATTCATTAGTGTGCCTCAGCATTACTCCTAGTAAGTTCCAGATAAACAATATTAACCTAGGGAATATGTCAGGAATATGTTCTGTAATGAAATACCTTTCAGTTTTTGATAATAATCAACTGCGATTCTGCAGACTGAAGTAACAAAATTCTTGTATAGATTTGTTACTAAAATCACAAGTTCAAGTTTGTACAAGGAATAAACTTAAAAGTTAACATTCTTTTACAATATTCAACTTTGCTATAGTCAGAGAGGATCTCTTTATTAAAGCATTTATAATAATGCTTTGAACACTTTCTTGAATTTGGGAATCTGACTGTAGATAGCAAAGGGGTATTTTGACCAAGAAATAAAAGAAAAAGTTCAACTGAGGAGGTTTTCCAGAAATGCTTTTGTTTTGCTTTGTTTGTTGATTTTTGTTTGCTTCTCTGTTTCCTTGTTTCTTAATCAAAGAAGATCTTTTTCTATGAACAGAAGGGAACAAATTGCAGAGAAAGATTTTATTGACTGATTATTTTAGATATAGAAATAATGTATGGTTTAATAAAGCTTACCTCATGTCTCGCTGTTCTAATTGCTCTCACTTTGTTGTTAGTGTTTCTTTAGTCAACAGTGTTGATCAGAATTAAGGGTGTTTGTCTCTAACCTTATTGGGAGATAAAAACTTGAAGACAACTTCTTATTGTGCTGGCTCTTACAATCTTTTCACCTTCTCTTCCCCAGTTATCCCTGAACTTTATGTGAAGGAAAGTGTGTTAGAGATACATCAGTTAGGACTGAGTACCACACAACCTCTTTTTTCTTTATTTTGATTGGTTTTCTATATGGATCTCAGTCTGTTCTGAAGAAAAGTTTCTTTCATGAGAAGTACACTTACATGTGGGTATAAAGACAAATATTGAGAATCTAGTTATAGGTTTTTTAAGTTACAAATGCCTTATTTTTTTTATTCTTTTTCACACATTACATCCTGACCACAATCCCCACTTTTGTACATTTTACAGTTCTACTTCACATTCCCCCTCTTCCCCAAATCTACTCCTCCTCAGTTTTCCTTGTAAAAAGACTAGGCCTATCAGGGTTATCAACTGAACATAACATAAGACTAGGCACTTGCTTTCATATTGAGGCTGTCCAAGGAAAACCAGTAGGAGGAAAATTGTCCCAAGAGAGGGAGAAGAGTCAGAGACAGTCCCTAATCCCACTGTTAGGAGTCCCATAAGAACACCAAGCTACATATCTGCAGCATATGCAAAGGGCCTAGCCCAGACCAATATATGGTCTGTGTTTGTTCCTTGTAGTCACCTACAAGCCCTACTATTTGATTTTGTGGGTAGTGTTCTCATGGATTCCTTGACCTTGCAATTCTTCCCTCCATCTAGTGTTTTTCTATGGGTCTCTGCATCTGTTCCAACCTGCTGCTAGATATCATCTCTCTGATGATAATAGGGATAAGTACCAGGTCCATGAGTATAACTGAAACTCATTAGTGATCATTTCCCTGAATTATTTTCCCTGATCACATTTGGTTCTATCCTGGCCCTCTGAGCTCCCCGTTTCCTGGTTCCCAGCCATCCAAGCAGTGTCAGGTCTTAGCTCCTTCTCATAGCATGGCCCCCAAGGTAGAACAATCATTAGCTGGCTATTCTCACAAGTTTTGAGCCAAAATTACCCACAGCACATTTTGGAGGCAGGATAGATTGTAGGTCAAAGGTTTTGTGGCTGGGTTGGTGTCCTAGTCTCCGTATAGGAAGCCTTGACTGATTATAGAAGATGATAGGTTCAGGCTCCTTAGCCACCATTGCTAGGAGTATTTGCTAGGATTGGTCTCAGATTCCAGTGTGTTTTCATCTCACTAGGTTACAACATCACCACCCCCAAGGGCCCTAAATTCCAGTCATCTCTCCCAGTACTCTCTCCCTCCATCTACTCCCCACCTCTGCCCACACACTACTTGCAAACTCTATTCTAGTTCTCCTTGAGCCCTCCTTGTTACTTACCGTCTCTGGGATTTGTGAAATTTAGAATGATTATCTTTTATTTGTAACTGCTAATACTCACTTATGAGTGAGTACATACCATGTTTTTCTTTCTGGGTCTGGGATACCTCACTCAGTATGATTTTTTTTCTGGATTAATCCTTTTGTCTGAAAATTTAATGAAGTCATTGTTTTTAAAGCCAAGTAATACTTCATTGTGCAAACATAGCAAACTTTCTTTATCTGTTGTTTGCTTGAGGGACATCTAGGTTGTTTCCAGATTTTGGATATTATGAATAAAGCCTCTGTGAATATAAATGAGGAAGTGTCCCTGTGGTAAGATGGAGCATCCTTTGAATTTATGCCCAAGAGTGGATATAGGTGGATCATAAGGTAGATCAATTACCAATTTTCTGAAGAACGACCATATTGTTTCCATAGTGAAAATAGTTTACGTGCTCATACTATCACCAGCAATTGAGGAATGTTCCTCATGCTCCCCATGCTACCTAGCATGAGCTGTCACTTGTGTTTTTGATCTAAGCCATTTTAATAGTTATAAGATGGATTATCAAATTAGTTTGGATCTTCATTTCCTTGATAGATAAGGTTGAACATTTCTTTAAGCACTTATCTGCTATTTGAGATTCCTCTGTTGAGAAGTCTTTTTTTATGTTTGTACCCCATTTTAACTGGATTATTTCATTTGTTGCTGTCTAGTGTCTTAAGTTCTTTATTGATTTTGGATATTAGTCTACTTTTAGATGTAGAACTGGTGAAAATATTTTTACATTCAGTATGTTGACATTGTGCCCTATTGACAGTGTCCTTTGCCTTATAGAAGATTTTCATCTTCATGAGTTTCCATTTGTTAATTGTTGATCTTAGTGCCTGAAGTATTAATGTTCTATTCAGGAGGTTGGTTTCTGTGTGCAATGTATTCAAGGCTATTCCCTACTTTCTACTTTATTAGGTCTGGTGAATTTATGTTGAAGTCTTTCATCCACTTGGACTTAAGTTTTGTATATTGTGATAGATATAGGACTATTTGCATTTTTCTACATGCTGACATCCAGTTAGACCAGCACCAATTATTTAAGATGTTTTCTATTTTCTACTGTATATTCCTGGCTTTTAGATTAAAAAAATAACATGTCTGTAGCTGTGTGGATTTATATGTTTTCTGTTTGAATCTTTTCCTTTGTATTGCTCACACTGTCTTTTTTTTTTCAAGCCAATACCATGCAGTATTTATTATTATAGCTCTCTACTCCAGTTTGAAATCAAGGATGGTAATACATTCAGGAGTTCTTTCATTGTACATAAATGTATTACCTATCCTAGGATATTTGTTTTTCCATATGGAGATGAGTATTGTCCTTTCAATATCTGTGAAGAATTGTGTGGAATTTTGTTGGGAGATTTCATTGAATCTGTAGATTGATTTTGATCACATGGCATTTAACTGGGTTGACCCTACCAATCAAGGAGGATGGTATTTTTTTCATCTTTTGATATCTTCTTCAATTTCTTTCTTAAGAGACTCAGTTTTTCTCATACAAGTCTTTCACTTGTTTGATTAGAGTTATATCAAAATATTAAATAAAACTAGAGTTACAGTTTGTCTCCAATGTATGTGCATTGATGTGGTTCATAGGTATTATAGTTAGGTAAAATTTTTGATTGTTTTACTCTCTTGAAGCTTCCATGGTGCCTTGTATTACAATGAAAGCTAGTCGTTAATGAGGAGGTTTTCAGTTCATATCTAACTCTGGTTCTCTGTGCCTTCTTTCAGGAGTACATGGTATCTTCAGCAATAGGGACTTACCTTTCATTTCTGTTAGTTAACCAAGGGCAATAGCAAAAGCCTAATAAAGTTTTGGGATTCTCATGGACAACCTGCCCAAGAACTCAAAAAGGTTTCTCATATCTACCATTGTGAAATGTATTAGTTTGTGGCTCTTGGGGGAAACGTTGTGATTTGAGATGTGATGATTTAAGTTAAACTTCTTATAAGCAGATTTATATACACTATATGTTTCCATAGAAAGTGTAGCTCATTTGATTTCAATTCTATGCAAAGAAGTACAGGTAATAAAAATGCTAAACATTGAAAAGATGGTCTTCCTCAGGGAAGAGCTCAGCAATTGTTTTCCCAATACTAAGCGGTCATCTCTGAAAGCCTATATATAATAACATTACATGGTGTGTGGGGGTTCTCTTTATGTACGCAAGAATATGTATTATTGTAATGATAGGGGAGCGGGCCTGTTTTTTGTCTGGTCCAGTTCCCGCATGGCTAGCTTATACCCTGAAATAACAACAGACAAATTGTATTCATTTAAGCACTGCCTGGCCCATTA
>LOEQ01008249.1:3883-17990 GCA_001685075.1 Bramus lutescens
CAAGGCAGTTTCTTTATTAACCAATGAAAGTAACACATAAACAGATGACCCTCCTACATCACTCTTATGACCATTGGGTTGCAAGAATCTCTGCCTTCCCTGGACACCTTGTTGCAGAGCAGATGTCAGGCTCTCACTCCACTTCCTGTGGAAAACTCTCTACCACCAGTTAGAGCCAACCCCTTTATGTCCAGCATCTTGCAACTGTTCTATACAGTCAGCCCTTCATTGTGGGACCTGATTAACTTTGCATAGCTAAAGGATATGGACTCTGGTCTTTATTTATACTATACCCCCCAAATTGTGAAAGACAGAACCTTGTTGCTATCAACCTTTTACAGTTGTGATTTTGTTAGTTACAAACTGTTATATATAGAGAAGAAGTGTAGGTGTTTTAAGAGGAGATTTCTACTTCCCTAATTGCCAAACATAATTAAGCTAAACTCTGAACAATCAGAAATGAACCTGGCTATAGCCTCAAAGGAACCTGACATACTTAAGAATCCAATTAACCACTAAATTCTTATTTCCATTAATCCAAAGACAAATGGGCACTCTTTAATAAATTTAGGAATAAAAGATACCTTCTAATCAAGGCACAGTGAGAAAGCTCTTATAATTGAAAATCAAGTGTTTGAATAGTGAAACTAATTTATGCAGGAATGTCAGAATGTAGCACTGGATTGACCTTGCACATCAACTAATATCAGAAAAGTACAGAGAGGCTCTGCTGGGAAGGGTCTCCAGACATTATTTGCAACCATACACAAAATCTCTAAAAACAAGCTACGCATGCCTTTGTGCCATCCAGTCTAAGTCTCAATCTCCTCAGTGAACACCTTTACAGAATTTCAGTTCTCTGGGATCAATTTATAGTACTCCATATTAGGTTCTCGTGTGTCTGTGTGAATATATGTGTGTGCATGCACACACATGTGTATGTGTGTATGTAAACTTTTACTTACAGGGTCAGTTAAACCAGCAGTTCCGTTATGTAACCACCTTAGCTATAAGTGAAAGAGATACTCAAAAGTTAAAAACTTAACGTATTGTTTGTAAACTGAGACCCATTATATTCTTGGCAAACATTTCAAATAATGTATTTTGTTTTAAGCTGACATACAAATATGCTTAGTTAAATATGAAAAAGTGTTTGCCATGTTTAATATCGAGAATTTGATGTGATATGGTTTTTTCTTTTATGTTATATATAATAAATACATTGCTTATATCAATATCATAGGTTCGATGAAACATGGTCTTCCTTGCTCATTTTTTAGAGGAAAAACAAGACAAAGACTTTTCTTGAGAGCAAAATCCCTATGTGTTTAAAAGTATATAATTGGATACTTTGTCCAATACTTTAATATGAGGGATTAAGTAATAGCTCCTCAGTTTAATATGTAGCCCTGTGTATGTAAGTATTCATATACTCCAGAAATACCCAAGAAAGCTTCTGTTTTCCTTCAGGAGTTTTATATTTATTTTTACAGATGTAAAAACATTTTATTATATTTACTGTTTATTGCACATGTATGTGGATACATGCCACACTATGTGTGTAGTTCACAGGACAATAGGCAGAAGTTGGTTCTCTCCTCCCAAATGTGAGGACCTAGGGATGAAACTCAGGCCCTGGAGCAAAGCAGCATTTAACTTTACCTACAATATCACCCCACCAGCCTCACATTTTAAAAAATCTCTTTCTCATCAGTTAGACTTTTCGAACAAGATGGCACATGACTGACATTTTAATGTTTGAGATGAGACCCAATCCCTAATAAAAGGGAAACACAAGTATTTTGTTTTACATTCCTTTTTCCTATTTTCTTTCAAATTTATAGTTGCCTAAGATATAACAAGCATAAGTTGTGTTTTTCTTTTTTAGTTTTTTTTATGACAGGGGAGAAATTCAACGTTTTCAGTCAAGGATTCTAGTACACTCATACTATAAATTCAACATAAAAGAAAATATTTGGGGAGAAAACAGAATAGTAAGGAAGAACATAAAAGAAAAATGTATCAGTGTCTTATTTTGCAACACAAACTCTCCTTTCTGGTATGATGAATTTGAGCACAGGAGAAGTTTGAGAATAAAGAAAAGATTCACTTCATTAATTCCATGATTTCTAGAAATAAGTTGCCCATGATTTCTAGAAATATGTTGGCCAATGAACGAGACAAAAAAAGCATTCTCATGTGCAGGACACAACAGCCCAAATTATCACAACTGAACAAAAATATTTTAAAAGCAACTCCAAATTATTAGACCCCAAATGTTTCTCCCAAGCATCTCTGCCTTCAAGTTTAAATATCTTGTCTTTGAATAGAACGTGTTTGTCTGTCTTATTTAAAATAATCACTTACTCATTAGCTGAGGGGCAATTTTCCCTTAGTCACGTACAAAATGAAAATGGTCATAAAGGTGGAAGGAATTCAGGGGATCTGTTTCTTGGAAATCTCGTATAAGATGTTTAAAAAAACATCACTGCCTTCTTGTCAGACAGGAAGATACCCTACAACCTGTGGATTTGTTGAGTTTCTCAAGAAAATCTTTTCTGAAAACCACTACCTCACAAAACCAGCCTCGTTCTTACCAATTTAACAGCTACAGAAACAATTTTGTGAGTGAAATACGTGACAAGCCCTTTAACATCCCAGAAAAAAAAAGCGCAACTTTTCACTCACCAGCAACAGATAATGAGGTCCCAAAGTAAACACTGCCGATTACTGTCATTACACTTTGTTGCACTAAACGAGTTCAATTCAATCAAAAAATTCTACAAAGCACGAATTTAATTAAAGGATGAACTTCTAAGCAACAACTTTACTTAGCTCATAAATGACCAAAATTTCAATGTAAATGAGTCCCTTCCCATTACCCAGGGGCTCGTACGCGGGGTGCAAAGGGCCCTGTGAGTGTTGGTTCCTCCCTCACGTTAAATTACTTCACAGCCTTTCTGACATTCGCATCTCCCCACTCAGAAGTCTGGGGAGAATGATGGCAGTCATGCAACGTCACCACAGTCTACATGATGAATGACTGTTTACAACATGATTTCTATCACTTAAAAGAGAACATGTAATTGCGACTTTAAATTACAAATAAGAGGCTACAACTCAAACGGCACTCGCTAGCTATGCACTTCTGGAAGTCACCCACCTGGGGCAGCATGCGATTTTCTTCTTCCAGCTGTCTGACTCTGGCCTCCAGCTGCCTAACATAGGACAAGGTGGATTCTAAAATTAAAAAGAAAGAACTCACATTATACACAAGGTCTTGTTTGCTGTACTGTTAAGGATATCTTTGGTCGATTATTAAATTGGACCAATTGACTACTTCATTTGTTCTTTAGAAAAGAAAGAAAATTCTTTCCAGAAGAAACATACACACTACACAGTTTTGAGGATTGTACAATGTCGATCAGTATTCAAGAAAATCGTAAATGAGGAGACTGCGCTTTTTCACACCAGTTGAGCCTCAGAACTTCTAGGGCCTCTCTTTACATATTTTTACTTGTCCCATACACTGGACATTTCTGTGATATGATCTGTAACCAAAATGAACTACCAGATTTGATTAACTTTTTTAACTACAGTGAGTATCAAAAATAAAGATCTTTGCAATTTCCCAAAAAATCATTAGAAGTTTTAGGAGAAACATTTATTCTGCTTGCTAAGTTATTAGCTGTGACTTAGAGAATATCCATATAAGCGCTAAATATTTACATCAGGACTGGAGTTTTACTTTGATTTTAGCTGGGTCCAAGGACCATGATCTGTTTATTTGTTGTTTGCTTATTTCTTTGTCTGTTTTACCCCTTTCTTCTTCAATCTTTAAGCAAACTAAAGGCAACAGAATTGCAATTGATAGTTTTCAAATTTTCAAAGTGCAGATGCTGGACACCCCGAATGTTATGTTCCATTTCTGTTCGTACATAAAGTCTGCATTTTAGAGCGCCTAGGCATGAGAGGGGTCACAGAAGAAAGAGTAGAGTTTTACACTGGAAAGAGTGTGACTGGCGAGAATTCTTCGCTAAAATGACAATATTCATATGTCTCATATAGCAATGCATGTCGGATGTTGTTCAAAGACAGACCCATTTCAGGTGTAGTAAAAGCACAATACATCCAACTCATATCCCCATATGTAGTTAACAATGGGGCAGCAGTTTGCCCTTGGTTCTTCATGATCTGGGGTCTCAGAAACACACAAGAAAAGCAAATGATGGAACTGAATCACATTAATGGTATATGCTACAAGCATCAGTCATTGGAGCTTTAGCTACTTATGAATTAATCCTGTGATCTGAAATTCAGCATAAAAATTATTACTAATTTTACCTGGAAATTGCTTAAATAAACTCATTTCTTTTGGGGGGCTTCAAAAGCAAGAATCTGGCATTTTATATGAGAAGTATCAGTTTTTGATTCATAAAACAAGCGCACCCCATTTAAACATAGCAACTCCATGTTCACAAAGATGTGCAGAAAAGCCACCCTCAATATCATTAACATATTGACGCACTGACCTCAAGACACTTTTCATATAAGCAGGTGGAAACAGGGGAAACTGAAGACACTCGCTAGACATGTGCTCAACCCAAGCTTAATGGAATGTTAAAGCTATGTTCTGCGGACTTTTCCAGAGAAGGAAGGAGAGTACACTGCATAGTAAAGGCAAGATTACAGGCCTTGAGTCTGCAATTCTCTGTAGATCAAGATGCAGAGAGGAATTCCTGACTCACACAGTTCTGCAAACCCAGTTTTCTCCTGTAGAAAAACAGCCTCCTGCCAAGGATCTTCAAAATTAATAACTGCTTTGTCATATTCTACTTAAGCCATGAAAACTAGATTATTTTCTCCATTGTCACAATGTACAGCTCAGTTATTTTTTCCTTGTACTACACTGTCTCTGAGGTCATGGAACTTAAAGTCCTTTAGCTGGGCAGTGGTGGTGCATGCCTTTAATCCCAGCACTCGGGAGGCAGAGGCAGGCAGATCTTTGTGAGTTCGAGGCCAGCCTGGTCTACAAGAACTAGTTCCAGGGCAGCTAGGGTGTAACACAGAGAAACCCTGTCTCGAAAAACAAAAATAAACAAACAAAAAGAAAGAAATAAACAAAACAAAAAGGACTGGAAAAGAGTCTGTGAAGATGGATTTTACTGAGACTAGAAAATGGTACTGGAAGGAATCTGTTTTATTCGAGCGATTATATCCAGTCACTTTAATCTATTTATCATTTGCTGTTGTTTAGTTAGTTTGAAAACAATTTCTTTTATGCAATGTATTCTGATCATGGTTCCCATTTCCCAACCTATCCAACTCATTGCTTTCTTTTCCTTTCTTTTAAGAAAACAAACATAGCTCATGGTTTCTTCAAATGTTGATTTCAACATTGAAAGTGTCATATACACGTGCACACACACAAACACACACACATGTGTGTATGTATGTATGTATAGACTTGGGTATAAACAGATGGGAAGTTCTTTTAACCAGATAAAATATATTACTTAAGTCATTTTACAATGAAAGCAAGAAGACAGAAGTTGAGTTCATCTCTTCTATAAGAATTAATTTCATCTATAAGAATATAATCTCTTCTATAAGAAGATCACATGACTACACTGTGTCAATCACTGAAGAGTCTAAGTCATTAAACACTCCTTAAAATGCAAGTTCCATTTTTGATTCCAAGCTGGTCCTGGCCCCAGAAGTCCTGTTAACTGTCCCAAGGGCTTACCTTCTAATAAAATTCTCCTTGACAAACAACAGCTATCCTGCATGGGAAAAAAAGTCTCCTACATACAAAAACAGGGACAGTATTTAATCTCATGGGAAACTGGAGAACTGAAGCTGTGGGTACACTCCATAATAGGAAGTGGATAGGTGTATTTGCTTGGATTATTCCATCACAGCAAGATCCTGGTTTTCTAAATCAAGAGCCATTGAAAAAACTATCCAGTTCTCCAATTATGACATCAAATAAAAATCAATACTTGTCTTATTAATCTTTTAAAATTCCAAGGTTTATTTATTTCTAAACCATAGGTCATCCAAGCTTGACTAGTAGTAATTAGTCAGTATGGGATATAAAATATGAGTTAGTTTTTAAAAATAAAACAATAGGATAAAGTATATGAAATCCCATGGCTTTAAAAAGCCCATCATAAGCTACATCTTGGTCTCAACTGACTGCAAATCATTTGTAGGGTAAGAAGGAAACAGCCCATTCATTATTAGAACCTACTCTCCATGTTCTCTATGACTCTTCCCCACTATTGCCTTCCTTCGCTCCATTTTCAACGGTAACAACTCTAAAACAAGCTGCTCTCTCAGTTCTCACAAAGGAACATGAAAAACCTAAGAGAATTATTTGACAAACACGAGCCTTCTTTCTATCAGAAAGTAATCACCACAAAATGGCATTGCAATTGAAATTGCTTGTTACTTTATAACAGTGACAAAAAGCCTTACAGGACTGAGATGTCCATGTGTCATTTCAGTTTTTACAGTGAGGCTCCAAGAGATCATAAGACAAGTTACTATTGTGTGTGTGTGTGTGTGCGCGCGCGCGTGTGTGAGAAAGAGAGAGAGAGAGAGAGAACATGCATGTGTATTATAAGTAAAGAAGGTCCTTATTGCTAAGAAATCTCCAACTAGCTGAAAAGAAAAATCCAGATTCATGTGACAGTAAGAAATTCAATAAATACTAGAACACAGGAATAAAGCAACCCATGTTGACTTCATTCTGTAAAAAGAGAGGCTTGAACCTAAGGATGGATCAGCAGAACTATGACAGGATCAAGCCCATGTGGAGCCGCAGCAAGACAGGGAGACAAGAAAGGTGCTATGACCCTATTATAGACAGAAAAGGAAAGCAGTCATGTGACAGCACAGAGAGGGACCAATTGGTTCCCAGAAAAATGTCCACAGTCCCAGGTACAAAGAAACAGCCACAACCACATAACACGTGGCAATTTGCTTGTGGTTGTCCTGAAAGTGCTTATTTCTCATTTCATTCTGGAATATTTATGGTCAATTGGGCATTTGAAAAGCTAGACAAAAATAAAGAAAAAAGGAGAAACTCAATTTAATACTCTAACGACATACTCAAGACACTCAGGCAGAAGTATTTTCTCTCCAAGTACCTCACTTCTTCTGAACCTTCATGCAAAAGTTCATAGGACTTCTTCGTCATAAAATAAGCGTTCAAAATGTATGCAAACTGAGTTCATTGTCCCACACCTGTAATCACAGCTCTCCAGAGATTGCTGCAAGTTCAAGGTCAGCCTGAGCTACACAACAAAGGCCAAGCCATCAGAGATGGCTCATTCTTAAGAACAAATGCTTCCAGAATTGACTGAAAAACAGAAATAAATGTATGTCAGAATCATGTGTGTGTGTGTGTTTCTTAAGTTTTTAAATTTTATGTGTATGAATGTGTATATCTGTGTACATGTTTATCTGTGCACCGTGTGTCTGCACTGCCCTTGGAGACAAGAAGAGGGCATCAGATCTCCTGGAACTGGAGTTAGAGATGATTGTGAGCTGCTTCTTGGCTTCTGGGAATTGGACTTGGGTCTTCTGCAAGATTAGCCATTACTCTCGATCACAGAGGCTGCTCTCCACCCCCTAGTTATATATTTTCTAAATGTTTCCAATGGTTAGATGGAATACAATATTGATTTTCTAATCCGTGTAGTCCCCCAGCCTCCAGAACAGTTTTCAGATGAGAGAATTACACTGCAGCACTTGGTCTTTAATGGTTATTATGTAACCCTCTATAGTCAAATAAATTTTAATATCTCCGTTTTATTATGAAGGTACAAGAACAACCCTCACCATGCACTTATGCCCATTTTTTACAGAGGTATCTCAACACTGCTTCCCCCATTTCACCTTGATAAAAATATCTCTAAAGGACCTAACTTGATGATAATCTGATGTTTCCATTGGACATTACCCTTGACAAAATTTTAACTTTCCTGACACATACTTACCATATAAAGAACTATCATACTGTCCTCTGCTAGCTTGAAAGCACGCTGATAAAAATACAAAACCAGTTCTATGTCCCTGTCTCTGAAGCACAGTTGCTTCTCCCCATAAGGAAACACAACCCCAGTAACACACGAATCACTCTGTTGCAGAGATTTTATCACTGGAGTGAAAACTAGGGTCTGCTCAACTTCTGAGAGGTCTGATTACATAACGTACTGTTGCACCTTCAAAACGTTAGGGCAGAAAAGAGTCCGGCTGTGGGGCTCAAGCAGAGACGGCACATTTGAAGGCTGAAAGGGGGATGGAAGAAATCCAGAAGACTGTGCTGGCCAGCACTTTGCGTACTATTTCTCAGGTACGGAGACAGAAAGAGAGGAAGAAGAGAACTGCTCAAAACGCTTATCCTCTCCAAACCTCAGGTTCAAATTCTGCTGTCACATGCTTGAAACTGAGAGGTTGTGCCATGGCCTAGAAGAGTTGATGGGGCCCTGACAAAAATTCCCTGTCGTGGATGGAATTGGTCCCTCTGTAAAAGGGAAGTTTGCCTGTGAAAACCATCTCGTTCTCTTGTCCTTTAGTCAGGGATGTAGCAGCAAGCATGTCCTCACCAGATACTAGCCCCTCCACCTTGGCTTCTAGAACTGTAAACCAGTAAATTAGATCTATTCCTTATAAATCGGGCAATCTTTGGTGCTCTGGTAGGGCAGCATTGACCAGCGTAATAAAGAGTCCATAAACCACCTCCTCAGCAAAACCAACCAGCTAAAACAGTTCCTCTGAATTCCATGTTAATCCCACTAGTCACAGACTTTTACATACTCCTAAAGAAATTACTTCAAAACTGACAAAACTCGTTTCTTCTTCTTCCTCGAGAAGCAAAGGTCAGCCTTCCATGGAGAATTTATATTAGCCTCAGAAGTATAAGTGATTAAAATTTTCACTATATTTTAATGTTCTTCTTATTTTAAAAAATTCTTGTAAAAATTAGCAATTTGGGGGGCTGGAGAGATGGCTCAGAGGTTAACGACGCTAGCTGTTCTTCCAGAGGTACTGAGTTCAATTCCCAGCAACCACATGGTGGCTAACAACCATCTACAATCAGATCTGGTGCCCTCTTTTGGCATGCAGTCATACATTGAGGCAGCACACTGTATTGTATACATAATAAATAAAATCTTTTTAAAAAATTAGCATTTTCAGATTTGTTTGGAGAGGTCATTCAGAAAATTCTATTGCCAGACAGTCTCAGGGTAATAAACATCCCGCCCTATCCTCCAAAAGGAAATTCAATCCCTCTAAATAAATAAAAAGTAGAATTAGGTTTGCCCATGTTCATCACATTCAAGCTAATTTCACTCTTCGGAGGCCTGCCAGCTGGACAGAGAGCTGAGGGAGATACTTTCCGTGCGAAGCAGTTCAGTCCCTCATTGGCCTAGAATTCCCTTAACTGTCAACTCTACATCAGCCAGACGTCCTCTCCTCATTCCACTGCCCAGTCAAATGCTCCCGATGCTTCCATTAGAGAAATGAAAAGTAGCTTTCAAGTAATTAGAATCTCTAGACATTAGAATAAACTTCTTTGAACATACGCAGAGCACACTGTTACAGGTGTTCAGAGATAACTCCATGGAAAATATTTTGTGAGGAGTGCCAGGATGGTACCTTTGACTTTGCAGTCAATATTTCTACTTCTAGATTTGTCCCGCTCTATATGTCCTTACTAGCTCTCTTCCCACTTGTCCAACAGTTACATACTGGATGCCCCGTGATTCCTCTACGTACTTATTCACAGTGTTACTTTCAATATTTGACCAAGTCTTTCCCATTCCCCAGGCACTGACAGTTCTGCTTTGAGTGGGGGCTACCACACCAGTACAGTATGGCTTGCTTTAACATTAATAGATACATTAGATATCTTCATCTGTATGTTATATGCTATGTTAAATGCTCTAGGTACGAAACATAACTAAGATCTGGGTGCTTATGAAATAAACATTCCAAAGGAAGACAGACAGTAAAGTCTAAGCAGGTGAGGCAGTTTATGAAGGTGGAATATGCACAAAACCCCAACAGCAACAAAAACCCTGACAAGGCAAAGATCCTGTGGCAGAAGGGAAAGCAATGTGCATAGCCTGGTTTAGTCATGAAGCAGGAAGCAAAAGCAGATTGAGGCAGGGTTGTTTATCCTCTCACCTTCCCACAGCACTCAAGTTTTAAAACCTTGTGTAAACCACTTAAACTATTTTCCTTTTGATAAAAATTTATGTATGGCTTCTCTCTCACATGCTCCATTTCTTAGCCATAGAAACTGTTGGCTCTACCATCAGAACACGCTTTTGAGACTCCCCTCACAGGCTTCCTTCTTTCCATTCTTGAACCTCCTACTCCAGATGGACATTCACTCTCAATTTATTTGGAACCCAGAGGTTTTCTGAAGTGTTCAGTCTAATCCCATCCTGCTTTATTTCCTATGTTGATGCATGGAAAAGCCAAAGTCCTCTTAACATCTACTGGGATCTCACGTGATCTGACCAACTGTTACTTCTGCTCCCTGCCATCATTTGCTCTACCCTGGACATGAGAGGACCTTCCTTTCCTAAACACCACAGTTATTCTCCTGCCTCAGAGACCTTGCCTTAGTCATCTGTACTTTTCAAATATCCCCTTTCTTGCACAGATGAATGGCTGACTTTCCTTCTTCAAGTCTTTGGTCCTAATCCAACTTTTAGGTGAGACTCCATCCTCTCCATTTAACTATGCAAATTACCATCATCTCGACCCTACAGTACTAAAACAATCTGTACTTCTAACCTATAGTCCTAACCTATATCCTAACACTATACTACTAACCTAAAGTCTTAACTCTGTTTTATGTCTATTTGTCAAAATCCTATGACACTCCTATCATTTGGCTTGTTCATAAGGTCTATCTCGCACACCAATATGCAAACTCTATGTTGGAGGATATTTTCTGTTGTGTTGAGTGGCACAGTATAAATTTTTAGAATATTGACTGGAACAATAAAGTTGTATAGAACAGACAAAACCACATGCACCCTGAAAATAATTTGCTAATGTAGGTTCAATAATTTAATCATTTAATTCAAGACAGGATTTGTATTAAAATGAACTCCAGCATCAGTTCTCTTGTATTGCTTAAAAAGTCGCTCTATAGAAATGTGAAGTCATAATTATTAAAACACAAAATACCACTAAGGAAAAAATCAACAACATGATGACCATAACTACCATAGACATTTCAATAATAATCTTAATTATTAATGGCCTCAATACTCCAATAAAATGATACAAATTAGCTGAATCCATAAATAAACAAAACCCTTCTGTCTGCTGCCTACAAGAAACACACCTCAGATTACTGTAAGGTACCACCGTAGAGTAAAAACATGGACAAAAGTACTCCAATCAATAGGAAAACAATATTAAACTTTAGATGGAAATGTGAGGCATTTTCTCAAAAGATCCATGCATTTGTGAATAATTTTAGTAAGAAATTTTGACATGTTTTCTTATTGGGTTGAGAAAATAAGTTTGTGTGTGTGTAAAAATTTATTGTGGTCTAAATAATTATGTCCCCACAAGCTTCTGTACATTGAAATTTACCCCCATCATAATGATTTTAAGAGATGGGAGCTTGTGAGAGGAGACTGGATCGTGAGAAATAGAATGATAATTATTGAAAATAAGGCTGGAATGAGCCCCTGCCTCTCCACAGGGGTGTGCCATTGTTGGAAAGGAGACAGTTACCATACCTTGAGTCTGCTGGTGCATCTGAGACTGTTTATAAGTTACCCAGCCTAGGGTATTTCACCAAAGTATCTAGAAAAATAAATAATAAATAAAACTAAGATGGAACAAGAGATGCGAGATGTGGACGAAGAATTAATAGCAGAAAAACACAGCATGTAGACGACGTCGGCCTCTGAAATCTCAGGACACAATACGAGTGCCCATCCACTGGAAAATGCGCTTCATTCACAAAAGCTTTTGGTTCTAATGAGCCCTGGGAGACATTTAATGCCATCTGGACATTCTCTCACTGTTGCCCCGACCAAGGATCTACTCTGAGAGGAGAAACAAACCCAGAGGTCAGACTCTACATAGGGCAAGGGTTAGCTAGCTACTGAGTGAGAGGATGTGAGCAGTCAGAGATGATCCTGAGCAGGGTTGTAGGCAGAAGTTCTTATCATACAGAGTGTGTGTCTTTGATACCAGAAAAATCCATCACAGCAAATGGAAAGAACAGCAGAGTCAGGTGCGGTCTCGTTCATTTGTTTGGAACAATGCTGTAGATCCTGAATTGTTTATCTAAAATGGTTTGACAGAAAAATCAGGCATCCTATTCTGTAGTGCAGTGAGAGCGTCCTTGTAGAATATTTGCTGGTTTGTCACATTATTATTTTCTATAAAAGAATAAATATCTGAAATAATTTGTCTAAATCATTTTAAAAATCAGAAAGAAAACAGTCTATATTCTAATTTTTATGCCAGAAAATAATCATCAGAAATGTGCTCATCTCTCTTATCCCAAATTTCTGATTAGAATAAAATGGTGTTTTATTGCATATTTGCCCTCATCCACATGGGATCCTACTCCTTGATGCAGATTGGATGTGTCCCTCAAGCCTCATGTGTTGGAAAGAAAATACCTCAAATCACATGCTAATGGTAGTTGAGAGGTGGGGCCTTAGTGGGATGATTGGGCAGGGCTTACCAGGAGTGACAGGTTATCAAGGAAGCGGCTTTACTGTTACAGGGCATTTTTTTTCTGCCCCATTTCACTCTGCCACACCCATCATCCACCCAGAAGATGAGCAGTTGTCAGCACTGAGCCCTGGGACTGTCCTCCCTTCAGAACTTTTCCTTTATGAAATAGCTAGTTTCAGATAATCTATTATAGAAACAGAAAAAGGACTAAAACCCTGGAAGTTGGAGACTCATTGTTACAGCTTCTATTTCTGTATCTTTATATGTGGGCTGCAGGCTCTGTTTGGCAAGGTCTCACCTTATAGTTCTTTCCTGGGCTTTCCTATGATGATCACAATGTTTTTTGAACGATGGTGTTCAATAGCTTATTGTTGAGTTTGCTCTGTTCTAAAATGCCCTAGGACCTTACACAAAGTTTTGTGTTCCCTGGACTATCTGAAGCAGTGAACTCAAAATGTAGCCCAAGTTCCCCAAACGAAACACATTAGCAAGCACTCTCCCTGAGTTTGGTTTGCTCTGCTCGGACGTATCCTTTAAACATATCAATCCCACAAAGGAGAGGTGGGTAAGTAGCAATCGATTGAGCTAAAGAATGGGGAATATACAGAAAATATTTCAAATTCCAAAGAGCTACTTGACATCAGCACCACCCCAGTTTTTCAGGGCTGAGATGTGTCCCGCTTCCCACAGCTTTGGTGCTGCTGTCATTGTCACTTCCCAGAGACAATAACAGCCTTGCCTAATGCAAGACAATAAAAACAGTTGTCTTCTTAATGCATGTAATAATTTTCTTTAATGTATATGGCTTCTTTGTAAATGCATCTCCACCATGTTGTCAATGAATGCACAAGGAAGAAAATCTGTAAAAAAAAATCTAAAAGAAAATAACCCTATAAAATGTTATTTTCTCTGAGAGTAATGGATACGCTTTATATATATTTAGATATGTTATAAGCCTACAGTTGCTTTTTATTGCTATTATACATTTCAGAAAAATAAAAATATCAAATTATGTAGAAAAGAGTCATTAACTTGAACTTCATCTACTGGGAATTCATAAATATTTTGCAGAATTCAGTCTATGTACATTCTTTGTTCTAGCTATAAAACAATAGCAAAACATGCTCATTTCTGCAACATTTTACATAGTTAAAATGATCACTAGAAATTAATTTGCTTAAGGGGAAACTATATACATTGAAATATTTTTATCTATGTTAGTATATTTATCAAGTGTTTTTCAATTATTGTGAATTAGTCTACTTATTGAGAATTCTCTATGCTCTAGGTGCTCTTTCATGTAGTAGAAACAGTTCATAGACTCCACTTTTCTTTGTTCTTCAAAGAATATTGTAGTCAGGAGAATAGACAC
>LOEQ01008249.1:19419-35159 GCA_001685075.1 Bramus lutescens
TCTCTCTCTCTCTCTCTCTCTCTCTCTCTCTCTCTCTCTCTCTCTGTATGTGAAACACACACATGCACACACACATACATGAGAGAGAAAGAGCCATAAAATTTTACAAATTCTATGAATAAAATTTTACAAATTCTATGAATTCTCAAAGAATATATCAATGTTTACAGCATCTGGAAAACTAGAGTAAAATAGTATCAATTTTATAACTAAAATAACGATAATTTTTAAATAATGGTTTATTGCACTAGATACAATTCCATATAAAATGATACTTTAAATTCATTTTGGTCAGACAATGGAATCTGTTATATTTTGTGTAGGTTTCACTATCTTTCAGATTGATTTTTAGATCACTCTGAAGGTACTGCATTCTGTATTACAAAATGGCTTTTTAAAATCATTAGCTATTTTTTTACCTCTGTAAAAGACAAGTGTTGCTTTTCTTTTCAAAGCAGATGATGTTGAAAAACCTTTCAATTTTTACCTTAGCTACCTATTTTCAGTACATAGTCATTGTGTTTAAGAAAGACCTTAACTCATAAGCAAAAAGAAATTTATAAATCTGAACTTTAAAAAAAAACCATAAAAATTCCAAATAGGCTGTGACCTTCATGCCTGTGAGAAGACCCAAGTTAGATATCAGTCTTCAAGCCAAAGACATAAATGACTAAACTAATGCACATGTTTTTCTACAGGAAAACACTTAACACTTCACCATATTCCCATAAAGCTCAAGACAATGGGAACCAAAATAAAGTACAAGCAGTTGACTTATGAATTAGAAAATACTGGGAATAAAGAATCAGCCCACATAGTATAAGTGAAACATCCCACTTGAGGCTGCAATAGGATTAAAGAAAAAAGAAAAGTCTATGTGGTCCCATATGGTTTCAGTGATGCAGTCTAATTAAAAGTAACAATAATTAAATAACATTTATACACTTAGAAAAAAAATCATTTTAATAAAAATATCCTCATGCATGTTGGACAAAAGCATCCTGGCCAGAGGGGTATCTCTTTCCCCATTTCTTTAATTAATTATTCAACTCAACCTCTCCTGACTCTTCTGAGAGTGCCGAGCTATGGGAGCACAGACATAGTACAAAGAATTATGGGTCTGTTTTCCCTGGAAGAATAAGCAAAATTACACAAGATTTAAGGCAGTGAAAGCAAAAGGAAGATCGGCTAATAGAATCACCATGAATGAGGTCTTCTCTCTTCTCTCAGAAGCTCCGCTTTCTGCCAAAATCAACAGCCTAGGCCAATGGAGATGTGGCCTTGCAGAATGGCTGAGGAAGGCTTCTTGAATCATTACATTAGAGCAAGGAACGGCACAAGATGAATGGTTTTTCATTTGCAGTCTGTCCTTAAAATGTACTAAAAACATTAAGACAGAGTAAAACAATAAACCCAAGGTCTGTGTAAATTCAGTCAAGACAAATGTTGAGTACTTCTCACATTTACAAATGTATATTTTTTTCAAAAAAGACCATTATCATGAACTTATCTATAGACAGATTTATTTTCTTAGTCTACATAACAATTCCTTTGAAATTGATTGGCCTAGTAACAGTCTATGTGGGGTGCCTGAGGAGTCAATCTATCATTAAGATAAATCATCCTCTCATATCTTTTCACTGGGCTCAAGCTAGGAATGTATTTCCTAAAACACTCAGAGAAAAATTAACTATTCAGAAGCAGTACACATCATAATTTTAAAGCAAGAGCTCTTCGATTCTGGGCTAATAAGGTTTTGACGGTTTTGGTTTTGACGGTTAAAATAATAGTCTCTTTGTGCTTATCACCTTGATGGCCCAGTGGATAGATTTAGAGGGAAAAAATTTGAGTTTACAAGCTCAGCTCTACCCTTCACCATAAGCTTGGGAAAGTTTCTGCCACAATGAGGAATAGAAAAGGGGACATTTGATCTAGCCATGATGAGATAACCATGTTATCTTATGAGACTTCATGAGTGTAGCTTAGAGAACAAAAGAGTGGGGATACAATAGAGAGTTGGAGGGATAACAGGAAGGAGGACATGATGCAATTATATTATAATCTCAATAATAATAGTAGTAGTAATAATGATAGACATTTATAATTTTCTGAAGTTCACAGTACCAGTACATTCATTAACCACCATCTAAGTCTGTATCTGCCATATAAGCGTCATTTCATGCATTTCATTGTTGCCACCTGTGTCTTAGATGTCATCATATTACTACCCCTGTGCCTCTTCCCTCTCCAATAGATTGCTTCCTTCTATTCTACCCCAGTTATGTGACAGAAAATAAGATTATACTCAGCATTTGCATGTAACCATTTACCCACACACTCTTCCTCAGCCTAGACACCTGTTGATTCCTGTCTCAGACATTCCAAGCCTGTGTGTCCCAGCAGCAATGAACAACTTCCAGTGAGTACACCCTCACTGCTCTAGGGGACACTGGAATGGAGCAGGAGAAATCTGTGACACAGATGTGAAAACTTGACTACAAATCGATAAAAAGACTAAAAGGTGTGTTGGGGACTCATATGCCTTATGTTTTTGGGCAATGCTGGCTAAATAACTATACACACCAAATTTCTCCAACTACTAATACTAAACTTTTTAATTATTTGTAGGTTATTAATAACCTTTAAAATTAGGTAAGAGAAAGGATGATACATTAAGCTGTGATTCTTTGTTCAACAAATGAGGAGATAGTAGAGGACAAAGAGATAAGAAACAAGGAAGTAAACAAGTAAAATTACTTTTTTATTTTTCATGTGGATGAGTGTTTGCCTACAAGTACATAAGTGCCCATACATGCCTTGCGCCTGCAATAGTTGAAAGGGGTTATGGGATGCCGAGGACTGGTAGTTAGTTGCTGGCAGTTATGATCCACCATATGGATGCTAGGAACTGAGACCACAACATCTGCAAGAGCAGAAAGTTCCCTTAACCTCTGAGGCCTCTCTCCAACCCCCGAGAAGCTACTTTGAGTATGGTAAGTGCTATGAAGGAATTGGCTAGTCAGAGTATTTAGTTTATAACTAATGAGAGTGGAAACCAGCCTCAGTTGGAAAATGGAAGGTTGAGACTGAAGGCAACTCACACAAAGGGCCTGTGGTGGAGAAACTTAATAGGACGGGAGAACGGAGTGTCTTTCCTAGTTAGTAAACTCCAGCCTTCTCAGTGAAGAAGACATCATAAGAGGATTATAGGTTATTCATTCACCTGAGGACTATGAAGAAAAACATGAATAGGGGCCCCTGTTAAGAAAAAGCATGCTAACTAAACACTAAGACTCATATCTACCACCTAAGTTATTAGGACACATGATTAAACTTTATAAATCTTAATAGGAAATGGTGTACTGATCGGCAGATCAGACCAATATTATTGGTGTTAGCACACTGAGCTACACAAAATGCCAGAGTAGCATGTTAGTAAATCACGAGTGCAACAGGCACCAGCCTTCCATATCGGACACAGAACCCAGACAGGGCTGCAGACATGATAGTGGGGCAGTGCTAGATGAGCCGCCAGTTCCGTCTGTCATTGTGAAGGCATAGACAGAAGGCAAGAAGCAGCATCTAGGAAGTGGCTGGGAGATGACTCTGCTCTTACAAAGTTGTGATTCCTTTTCTACATTAAAATAGTAATTTTATTTTAAGATAACATTTAATTTTTATAAATAAGTAAAAGGGTTGTTTGAGAGCATGAGTCAAAAGACTCTGCAAGAGACTCTGAAATAGACAAGTGTTTTCGAGGCCCTCTGAGAGCCTCATTTCCAATTATGAATGCAATTCAATATTACAGGTAAAATTTCCCCCATAATGAGGAAAGAGAAGAGTCTGGGGACGGATGAACTGGGTTGCTTGGCTGAGTATTTAATTTTCCACTTAGCTTTGCAAGACAAGGGAAATAACCCTCGTTCATGCATTAATATTTATAAAAATGTCATCATGTGCTCACCTTCCTAGACCTGGATGGAGGGGGGAGGACCTTAGACTTCCCACAGGGCAGGGAACCCTGACTGCTCTGAGGACTGGAGAGGGAGGGAGAGGGGGAGGGAAATGGGAGGAGGTGGAAATTTTTAATAAAAATAAATAAATAAAAATAATTGATAATATCCCAAAAAAGCCATCATATTTCCTAGCCAAAACTTGTAGATTATTCCATGTTAGAGTAGATGTGCTCCTTAAAAGAAAAACTAAAATTCAAATTAACATGCAAATTATTTATGAAAATATCTTTACAAGTAAACAAACCCATTAATTGTATAAATAGGAAACCATAGCAACTATATACTTTAATTAAAGTTTGTTACTCTAAAGGAAAAACTTAGACAATTGGATCTAAAAGTCTTTAATGCACTGGCTTGGCTCTGTAAAATTCAGGTTTTTAACAAGAAAATAAAATTGTCTATTTCACCATCTTTCATTTATATGTGCTGCTCTTATAATATGAGATAATATGGGTTTATTTGAATAAATATTTGAAGCTAGGATATGTCCTATTAATAGAACATCTACTTGAACATAATTGAAAAAAATTACAACTCTGGTTTGGGGACATTTTACAAACCATGTGTGATAACACACAACAATTTATTTTGTTATTTTAAAACTCTTTGTGACAACTGTTATTAATACTTTCAATTTAGGAAATATCAACAATGTCTGTTTCCTGTAGAAAACTGACATTTTTACCATTTTATAAATAATTGCCTGAAACATAAATTGAAACCACACACCTACTTAAACATTATTGGCAGTCAAAAGTACTCACCTGTACTGACATAAAATCCCCCAAAGCATGCTTAAATAGATCATAGTTTCTCCATTCCCAAAGGTTGGTGGAAATTTTAAAGGGCGGGGGGACAAGTTGCTATTTATGTAAAATGTAGTCTGATAAAACAATTAGTCTGTTTCTTCCTCCATACTGTAAAACGTTTAAACAGATTGTCTTGAAGAATTTACCTTAGTCAACCCATGGGAATTTCAAATGCCTACTTGTAAATTACTTGTTGGGAAAGGGAAAGACTCAACTACCATTGCAGACATGATGCTCCCCATGAGGTTCATTTTCCAGAAGCCAATGACAGGAAATAAGGGGAGTGGGAAGCAGAGACATGTCAGTTAAGACACTAACGTATACTGACATAAAATCCCCCAAAGCATACTTAAATAGATCATAGTTTCTCCATTCCCAAAGGTTGGTGGAAATTTTAAAGGGAGGGGGGACTGGGAGAGCTGACTGAAATCCTTAAGTTGATCCCTAAGGCTAGACTCTGGGAAGGAAGGGGGAACAATTAGGTCATCATCCACATCCCTTCCTCCAAGTGAAGATCTGAGGATCAGAACACAGAGCTCCAAAGCTAGGGGATGGGTAATTCCATAAATAGCAGAATCTACACTACAAGTTCCAGGAAGAAGAGAAGGAAATACTGAGTTAAATGTTATAAGAAGGGAAGTAGCCAGCTCTGGCTGTCCAACTACAGCGGTTTTATGCATCAACTGGTCTGTAAGTTAATGACTGACAAACTGCAGGAGATGTCCTACAGTTTTAGATTCTCCAGACTAAAATAAATTGATAAATTTTTTTCAGGGGCTACTTTTATATTAACAAAAGCATTAGAAATGTTATCTAGGGAAAGATAAACTATGTAGCATTTCCAAAACGATTTCAACAATTTTTCTTGCAAAGGTTGACAGTGAGTTGGACATGTGAAGGAACATCACCATCATCTCACGCTCTATCAGTAGAGGAGGAAACTGAAACATACAGAAAAACACAGACTAGAACTCAGGACTACCCATCCTATTCTTGATCAGTTCCCTCCCTTCTATACCATTCTGCATGGTTAGATTCCAGCACGGACCACAAGTTCAATTCCATCCAGCAAAAAAATGCCTTTTGCCAAGCTTTCTCTGTGTATTTTCTGAGGTCTTTTTGTTCTTCTCCTCCCCATTGCCCCCAGTCTAAGGACTCAATTTACTCAAGTCTCCCTTGACTCTGTTCCCTTACTTGTATTCATTCTTGGATTCTGTTTCAGCTTCCAGCTCCCCTGAATCTCTGTAGATCTCCTGCTGGAGTCCTCACATCACCTGCTGCATTAGTAGATCTCCTCAACGCTAATTACCTGCTTGTGGCAGCACAATCTCTGGATATACCTACTCCCTCAAAAAGCCCAGCCCAACTCTTATTAGAATAGTCTTTGCTGGCTCGAACCATTGTCCTTGTCATCCCCAAATACCTAGCACTCATGTCCTAGCCCTATTCCTTTTCCACCCACTGAGCTATTTGTTGCCAGAGGCAACATCATGTATCCTTTCCTGTAGGACAACCTTCTGCCACAGCAAGTATCCATGGCAACTAGATGGGGTTAGGAAATAGTATTAAAGTCCCTAGATAATTCCTCAAAGTTAGCTTAGCCAATGGGTGGTTTATTAGAGCTTGAACCCTTGGCAAAGCTGAGTGTATTATATTTCAAATCCTCTTGGCTGCACCATGGTCCACTGGACATGGCTTAAGGTAGTAACCTAGAAAGGAGAGAGAGTTACATAGGACTGACTAACTTGGTTAAAATACTGCTAAGAAGTGAGGCAAGTGAAGAACCAGGTTATCAATTTTCATCCCTATTTCTACTCAACCAAATAAATTCAGAACCTAAAATATGCCAGGTTTCAAAGGAAAATGAGCATATAAGAGAATTTCAAAACAGTAGAAAAAATACACTTAAAATGCATAGAAAAGATAAATATGATTTACAGACTATAAAGATGAGAATAAAAGGCAAAGTGACTACAATATATTACTCATATAATTAATGAGGTCATATAAACAATAACACTCTTCAGACAATGATTGATTGCAATGATCTCATCTGACTCACCCATCTTTCTATATGATTGGCATAATACCTAAATAATCTGGTGACTAAATAAGATGGGCATATGGAAGTGCTGTGGAACACTAAAGAGCTTCACTTATTTTCAAGCTTGTGCATTTCAGGGACCAAATCTAAGCCAGAAAGGCTATCCTTGGGATACAAAACTTTAGAAAAATTACGTTACTTAAGATTCAGGCCTCAACTGCTATTCAGTAAATAGTAACAGATTTTCACAACTAGAAATGAATTTACTCACTATACACTGAAAGAATGACTGCTGCCACCAGAGCGCTGAGCAGACAGTGCTTTTCCCTTTGCCCAGTTAAAATCCTTTCCTCATAGTATAAACTGGATATGACTGAGGCACACCATGCTTTTTTCCTCAAACTGCTAAAATTAGTCCTTTCTTTCTGAGCAAGGAATCGGTGTTACAGCTGTCAAGAACATGATTTACAATGCCCGTAAAATACAGATAAAATAGTCATAATCCTTTATACTCATGGGTTTTAATAAGATTAATTTTGAAGTCCTATGGTATGGGTACCATGTAAAGCACACAGTAATTATACAAAGGGCCTTAATGTATTGCAAATTGCACCTACATAACAAAACACAATGTTATTAGACATAAGAACTTAAAGTACTAGAGGAGCTGTAATAAGCAGTGAGGCTTCCATTAAAATTATTTCTTGCCTTTTCAGCATTGCCTCATGGTATACCAGCCTAGTGTAAGATATTCTGATGTTAGGTTTCCAATTATTCCTAATAAAAAACATCTTTAGAAAAAAGACACATCTTAAACCATTTCATCAATTTAGAACTTCATTCCCTGAGAGCTGTCCTCAAAACAGGACACTTGAGCAGTGTTTGCTATTGATTATGATAGTGATGATTATGCTCCTACACACAAACGTCATCCAGAGAGCGCACTGACTTGATGCTGCTCTTTGCCATTCATCTGTCCTTGGCCTCACTTGAAGCTGAAAAGGGATATCCCAAGCTCCACACCCAACCAAGGCCGCAAGAGAGAGGGTGATGGAATCACTGTGTCTACTGTATCTGAACTTCTGTTCTCAAACTGGAATATGCACTAAAGCAATCTTACAATAGATTCAGTAGGCATGTCTTGGGAAGACACTCTCTGAATTCATTTAGAGATAATCCGTTAAGAGAAAAAGTATTTCGAACACAATAGGTGCTTGAATTCATCCTCTGTATTTCCCCAAGTGTGAGCTCAAAGAATATGGGGTCCACAGAGTATTTTAGTTATCTGCCCTTTTGGAGGTGGTTTATCAAACTCAAGGCCTTGCTCATGCTTAGTACACGTTCTGTTACTGAACTACACACTCAGCACGTTAATATTATCAACGAAATGCATGTAAAAATGCTTTCTTCCCTGTCTGACACATAGATAGATCGTCACTAAATGTTACTCTCTCTTCATTGCGAAGTTGTTAAAAATTGCAACAATGTCAACAATTAACATCTCATTAGCTTGAAGTTTTAGAAGCATTTTCAAAACAACTCTCATCAGAATTGCTGGAAGTCACAGTCTTGTGTTTGAGTGTTGACAGAAGTTGTCACATAAGTGGGATAAGACATTAAAACCTGAAGGATGAGGCAGGCTACACAGTGTGGGTGAGGGCGGAAAGTGAGCCAGAAGCAAAGACAAAGGCTACTCCAAATGCTTGACTGCAGACTGAGACATATGTCTATGCTTCTCTTTCTCTACCCTCTCATCAGAGATAAAAATTTTCAATAATGCTTTAAATGTAGAACAAAATATGAATCAAAACTGTTTTTACCCTTCTATGCCACACATCAAAACACAAGCACGTAAAAATTATGCCTGCCTGAAAACATCTTTCAAGTGTGTTATTACTCATCCTATAGGAAATTTGAGGGGAAATATCACACCTCATATTGCCTCCCAAAATTCAAATTCACTGACATTGCAAGGGTTCTTTGAAGGTCAAATTAGAAGAAAGGCAAATGTCTCAAGCTTTGGGGACAGCATGACCTGCTCGGAGTCTGTTTCCTGTCTATTCAGACCTAGGAACTGAAGCAGAAAATCAAATAAAATGAACCTCCTCTCCCTGGAGAACACACATTACCCCCAGAGCTTTGCTTCCCTTGCGTTCTGGGGGAAGGCCAGCTCCTTCTTTTTCTCAGTGACAGGGAGTTTTCTAAACCGTGTGTGATTATATGGGAAGGGAATAGCTCTAACAACACAAATCCCATATTTTGCTTCCTCTGGAGCCCATTTCTACACGGACATTATCAAATGCTTAAGCACATGAATTTTTTCAGCTCTTGTTTCATTTGATATTTCTTGTTTGCTGGTAGATCTGAGTTGGCTTGGTCCTTAACCTATACATGACCAATGTGATTGAACTCTGCAACTGTTTTGTTGTAAATTAGACTTGAAAACTATTCTAAAAGCAATTCTTCTGAAGTTTATGTAAGGTTCCAGATGAACAATAAGACTTGTTATCACTCTAGTAGCCACAGAAGGCAGGACTACTAACTAGCAGCATACTAAATTCCAGCAAGATGTGCTAACCTCTCTGCAGTCCTAAGCTGTCCCTACCTCCATCTAAAACTGCTCCTTAAACTTCAGGGATCTTTCCTACCTAGATGTCTCTTCCCTGTCGAAGTCAGCCAGCATCCAATCAACCATCAGCTGCATCAGTGAACACAGTCATGACATTTCACCCAAAGCATACCCCTACCTCACTGGAGACTGTCAATGAAGGTAACAATGGCTGGAGGCAGAGACAGACAACAACTTTAAGCATGTCACAGTCTGGGAATGAAGCTGACAGTCAGCCATCCTGTGACAGTCAACACCACACATCACTGCCTGGATCCTTGAACACTCTCCGAAGCTTCCATTTCATCAGCATACATCCTTTCAGACCTAGCTGCACAGTGTCTAAAGCAAGGGCAGCCTTTGCCATCAGCATCCGCAGTAGTCTCATGTGGTCAAACTCCCCCAAAAGCTGTTTCCTAAAAGTAATTACGCAAATGTGAGCCATTTCCGAATGCACTCACCTCCCCATCCACTGAGCTGCTCTCCAGTTGACCTAACTGCCTCAAACTTTGCTTTTGTCTTTGCTTTGTTAACCAAAGCTACATATAATCTTGAAACCTCTCTCATCAAGATCACCATTATTTTTTGAGAATATTGTAAATTGTCGCATTAAGTAGGTCATCAGCATACCATGAGACATTTTAGAAATGTAACTGTAATGCCAATGAGGTCCCATGAAGCGTTTATGATTAATTTGGCAGTATCACTTAATGTGCTGTAAGTTTAAGCCTATAAAACCCATTTATAAAGATGCTACGATCCACACAAAGCCCTATCACAGCCATAAGTTAGGTCTGCTGTCAAGAAAGTTCATCTTGATCATCTTAGTAAGGTTGTAATTTGTAATTTTCTTGCTTCTGAAGATCCCCTAAACAATAAATAAAACTGGAATTTTCCTCTACAGACAATATTCTTATGAGCAGGTTTTCCACAAAACTTCATTTTTATATGTATTTCTATTTAATTTTCACATATATGTAAGCACAAAAGTTTCCATTATGCCGAAGGAACCATATTTAATGTCAATTTCAACTGAACTATTATATGAATAACACTATTTTCTCATTAGTTCCATAGTAAACACATTTTCAGACCCAAATCCACATTTCTCACTATCTAATAAGAAAATTGGTTTCTAGAACAACCCTTTCTTTCCCAGCCCCTCTTAACAAGATTCTTCTTCCACTTCCCCCATCCAGCAGCCTCCTAAGTATACAATTAAGAGTTAGTCCTAAACCCATGTGACTCCAAAGCCCAGTGCCATTCCTATTTCTCAAGGGCTAAGATCAAATGAGGCAGCACCTGCAGGGAATCTGCCAATGAACTCAGTTCTTTGCACATTCAGTAACTGGTCTGCCTTTCTTCCTGCTCACAAACAAATGTGAGTCAAGGTGAAGAGATCTCTTATCTCCCAGTGGATGACCATGCAGGACTAGTCTCCAAAATAGACAAAGAACTCGAGAAAATTGACATCAAAAGAACAAATAATCCAATAAAAAAGGGTGTAAACCTAGAGAACTATCAACAGATCAATCTCAAAAGGCTGAAAGACACTTAAAGAAATGCTCAACAGTTTTAGCCATCAGAGAAATGCA
The DNA here is from genome assembly GCA_001685075.1 of Bramus lutescens. NCBI lineage: Eukaryota > Metazoa > Chordata > Mammalia > Rodentia > Cricetidae > Bramus > Bramus lutescens. The sequence goes on from LOEQ01008249.1 coordinate 30,492, forward strand.
AATCAATACAACTCTGAGACTCCATTTTATACCATTCAGAATGGCCAAGATCAAAAACACTGATGACAACTTCTGCTGGAGAGGATATGGGGTAAAGGGAACGTTCCTGCATTGCTTGTGGGAGTGCAAACGTGTAAGGCCACTTTAGAAATCAGTATGGTGATTTCTCAGGAAATTAGGAAACAATCTACCTCAAGACCCAGCAATACCACTGTTGGATATATACTCAAAAGACACTCAATTATACCACAAGGATATGTGCTCAACTATGTTCATAGCAGCATTATTTGTAATAACCAGAACCTGGAAACAACCTAAATGCCCCTCAAATGAAGAATGAATAAAGAAAATGTGGTTCATTTATACAATGGAGTACTACACAGCGGTAAAAATAATGACATCTTGGAGATTTGCAGGCAAATGGACGAATCTAGACAAAAACCAAATTGAATGAGGTAACCCAGACCCAGAAAGCAGTGAATATGCATTCACTCCTAAGTGACTTTTAGACATAAAGCAAAGAAAAACCAGCCTACAGGCCACAAACCCGGAGAAACTAGACAACAAAGAGGACCTTAAGGGAAACAAATGGACTTACATAGGAAGGTGAAAAATACAGGATCCCCCAAGTAAATGGGGAGCCTGGGAGTCATGAGAGAGGGTAGAAGAGGAGAGGGGAGGAAAGGAAGAGAGTGGAGAAAAATATATAGCTCAATAAAAACGATAAGAAGAAATAAGTAAGATTGTAACAAAGATCCAAGGTGGGTGTTCTTGGGTCCCAATTTCAGTTCAGGAAAGCTGCAGCACACGGAGACTGAGCTTCATTGTTGCTGCTGTTTTATTTTCTATTATCAGCGTATGTAGAAGGCAGCTGAGGCATGTTCTGAACCCAAAGAAATCAAATCTTACCACCTCCCATCTTAAGGAGATCTTCACAAGACACAGCTTTTTAAATAAAACCAACCTGTCCAAATAAACAATGGGCGAATCTAGAACCTCTCCGTTAATATGCCAGTAAGCGATTCCCTAGTACAGCCTTTCCTTTCATTCTAAGCCTCCGTGGGGACAGGGATGTTCTCTTCTCAGGTACACAAACAGCTTAAAGAGTAACACTTAGAACAGCAACACTGTGGTGAACAGCATGCTTGACAAAATACCTGAGAGCAGCAACCTGGTCAGCCCCCTCAGGGCTGATTTGGAGAAATGCCAAGAGCTGCCTAGAATGTCAGGCTCACCAGAAAGCCTCCCTACAAACTTCCTCACATCATGAAAGCAAAATCGAATTTTATTGGCATGAGTGAATTTCAGAATTGAAGTGACTCACGTAAAATGGACATCCTAATAACACTTAAGGGTTTGCGCTAGAGGATGACATCATTATGACCTATTGAAAGGCTTTTCTTCCTGAGCTCAATACACACAGCCATCCAGGCTCACTTTTCCTGGAAATAGTCATTGCTCAAAATATTCAAGACATCAGTCCCACATATGAATCACGTCCACCTGCCTGTGCAGAACAGACATTTCTGAAATTTTTTTCTGTTTACATAAATCAAACTTTCTAAATCCTACAGTATTTCATAATGGTTTCCTTTGGCCAGAGGTCCTATTCCTTCAAGGCAATGTTGGAGACAGCAGGAGTATCCTGCTCTTTAGAAGAAGCAAAATGAAGCAACCACTGTGAGCTGCCCTGGTCATTTCAGATGGGAACAGTGTTCCGATACCCTGAGGCCAAGGATGGATGTTGTTCTTCATGAAGCCCACACCAGATCTATTATCTTTATAATATGCAGCAAAGCCTCTTGAGTTTTGAAATCTTTGAGGTATGAGTTTTAGTCCTGATTCTGACACTGACTAAGTAAGTACATTATTTTCATAGACCTTAATTTCCTTGAGCCTCAATTCTCAGATCTATAAAAATACCCACTGAAACAGCTTTAAATAAATCATTAAATTAAACTGAAACAAAATATTCAGTGCTGTGCTAATTGTTTCCTTTACCTGCTTACAATAGTTAAAAAGAGGTTTTCATGTGTCAGGGTCATCTGGTAAAGACAAGGGCTGGTTTCTTCAGCAAGTGCTTGTTAGATCATAAAGTTTCTATGCTGCCTCTTGCCACCAGTGGGGACTGGGCATCATCCTAAAGAAAAGGGGAGTGTCCATGGAGCTTGACATCAGTAAAAAGCTGACCTTGCTTGAAACAGATGTTTTAGAATATCTGCAATAAATTTCACAATGTGGAGTTTCATCATGATGGACTTGTTTGTCATCTTTCTTGTTTTCCATGTAGGGGCAACCTCTGTAGCCACTAAGACGTCTTAGAAGGAAATAAAAATAAGATCAAAAACAGTCTTAATAATGACTTTTCTTGATGAAAGCTCCAACTGCATCACTTCGAAATAAAATGAAACCATCTAAAATCACCTTAGAATATGCAATTATCTAAAATTACCTTAGCTAGACAATATGTCTTTCACCCAGAACTACAGCTGGGAGAGGAAAGTGCCTGAGGCCATCTAACAATGGCCTCACACCTGCAGTTTCCTTGTTGGGCCATACCGGTTCAGCTGACACTGCCATAAGTAAGATTCTAATTCAGGTTTGGCGTAGTAGGTGTTCAAAATACAGCAACTGCTAATGCCAGTGCTTAGCAAAGTTATTTTCAATCTGAGCATACTTGCCAGGCTCCCAACTAGAAGTATTTATGAGCCATTGACTTATTGTATGAAATAAGTGTGGAATGATAAAGCAATCATAATTCTCACTTTTCAACATCTTAAACCTGTAATCTCAAATTTCTCTGAGTTTGAGATATATTTGTGTGTGTGGTTATTTAACACAAGGGATAGTTAAATATATTGGTGATTATTTCCAACCTGACTCAAAACTATTATTTAAGAAAATGTGATGTATTAGAAGTCTTAATAAAGTTGCAGGAAGAGGAAGAGCAGTCATAGCTCCCCTGCTGTGTCACCACTACAGGCACCTTGGCTCCTGACAAGGCTCCCCCAGGATTCGGGAAGGCAACGGAGGGAGTGTGCACAGAGTCAGAGCGGATCATTTTCCAGAACAAATTTACAGTTGAAATAAGAAGAAATGTGTCAATCATCCAATTGTCATTTTTGGAATCTCATCTCATTAGAAAACAGGAAGACTTGATTATTAAATCAGCAATGCTGATTACAGATGAGAAGTACTCTGAGCTGAATTAAATTCAGCAATTAATCACAGCCAATGCCCACTTGTAAATATCAATATTGAATTTTAAGCATATAAACCAGCCAATCAATTAAAACCAAGAGCATGGGCTTTAATCAGTGAAAGCCGAAATACAATTTGCTGAATTATACATCTAATGAAACTTAAGTCATTGTTGAAACCTAATCTTGTTGCCTGTGAGGCAGATACACAAATTACAGAATCTTTTGGAAATGTCATTATCTCTGAGCTGTGCCCTTGCCTTCTGGGGAACTAGCAGATGCTGTGCTCCTAAAGCACCTTGCTGCCACCAGGCCCAGGAAATTTAAACATGTGGAAAAACACAGAGCTACAAATTATGTGAGTTAAAATTCCCACTTTCCAGCTATGCGTTTGTGCACAGCTCACTTTAAATTTCTGTGATTCTTATTGGACGATCAAATTAATGCTTGTGAAACACTTAAAATAGTACTTACTAAATGGTAACTGGTCAGTGATTACTAAAAAGTGTATGTCTTAAACTCCATTGTTTAGTCATGTATCAGAGGTATTGTATCCCCTAAATATTTAAGATCATCATTATACTATTTTTATTATCTAAACAATCTCAAGAATAAATGTCCTTACATTTTTCTGTTGCATGGTTTAAAAGTAATATACTGAAGTCCATCATTTTCCTATCTTCCAGATTCCCCATGGATTACAAGTACAGAGGAATACAAGGAAATCCTTTTTGAATATTTGCTATTTTAGCTTGTTTATTTTTATCTTTATTGCACTGTTGTGAGTTCTTCAAACGGTTTGAATTTCCTATTACACCACCATCAAAGCCACGAATAATCACAGAGAGGTCATTCACCTTGGAATTAAGCTGACTTGGCCTGGCGAACTCTTCTGGTCCTAAAGGAAAACTATCAGAGCTGCAAAGCGAAAGTCACATTTCCATGCCTGTCGCTTTCCTCAGAACTAAGATTATGCAAAACACCTCTTCAGCGCTATTGTTTAGCACAAGAACTTTTCAGAAACATGATTTGTTGAAAATGCCAGTTTTATAAATTCTACACAATTCCAGAAAAAAACAATTATCGGTGCTCCATTCAATTAAAACCATGGAGTCAGGGGCCACCAAGACGGTCAGTTGATTCAGGTGCTTGCTGTCAAACCTGATAATCTCAGTTCAACCCCTGGACGTCGCGCAGTGGTCGGGAAGAGTCAGCACCTCCTAGATGTCCTCTGATCTCCTCCACATGTACATTGTGGTAATTGGTTTCTTGCTACTAAGATGCAACCGCAATTAAAAGTGGAATTGCAGACTCAGTGGCGAAGCCTGTTTCCAGTGGCATCGATCATGAAGCAGGAGAGGATTTCAGATACTGCCTCTGATTTCCTTAAGAAGAATACGATTAAGAAATTTCCTAATATCCGGGTCTTCTATTCGATTCCATTGGTCGACTTCTCTGTTTTTATGCC
>LOEQ01008249.1:38437-73819 GCA_001685075.1 Bramus lutescens
GCAGTGCTTAAATGAATATAATTTGTGTGTTGTTATTTCGAGGTATAAGCTAGCCATGTGGGAGCTGGGCGGGACGAAAAGCAGGCCTGCTCTCCCTATCACTACACCTCACTGTGGGAACCATATTTATAATGTCTGTCCTGCTACTGTCATGAAGGCAGACCCCACATAGTTCACCAAGTTTCCAGTTAACATTAAGCTATTGTTGACCAGTGACAAACTTCCCTCTGTTTCTTTATGCAATTATTACCAAATGAGCTTACAATGTGCCATGCATTGTGCCAAGAATGATAGTTCCAGATAGAAAAAATTAAAACAATGTAGATTTCTAGAATGTAGTGTTATATCTTTTATATCTTGAAATATTTTTTTTATTTTGACCACAGAGTTAAGTATTTTCTTTGACTTGAGCTTATATCATGATTACTACTTGTCAGGACTATAAATACATGACGTAGGAAAGACTTGGCCCCAGACCACAGAAAGCCCATTTCAAACCTCCTGTAGACGACAGTAAATTATTGAAAGTTGTAATGCAAAGAGACAGGTTTTTAATGGATTCTCCTCAGGAGAGAATGGTGTCTGAAACATCATCATGACCATCATCATCACCACTTTTATGAACAGTCATAGTTCATAAGAGAAAAAGTACCAGTCTGCGAAGCCAAAACCCTGATTCACTCATTTGCCACTCAGACAGGCATGACACTCAGCATGTCACTGAACTTTTCCCCAAGTTTGTGTGTAGAGCTAAATTCATTTCCTCACAGGGTCAGCAAGAACATCAAAGGAGAAATTATGATCTGCTACGACCCCACTCTCAAGGCTGGATATGAGGCCATCAAAGCAAGGTTCACAAGAGTGCCCTTACAGCGCAATTAAACAAAATGCATGGTTTGTCCAACTTAGATATATGTGGAAATGAGCTTTATGTTGAGGTTATAACAGGGGCCCTTGGTTAACAAGGTGCCTTTGTGTTAAAAAGATGGTACTTGGCCACTCTATGTCCAAAACTTTTGATTCAAAACCATATACATTTCCAGTCATCCAGAATTGGTTTTTCTGTTTCTCTATCATCTCTGTGTATTGCAGTGTCTCGTGGTGAAACAAAAAAGAACCCCATGAACAGAGTATTAAGTATTGCCTTTAGGGGCATCACCAGTCTGATACCTGCTCCCTTCCCCCACCCCACCCCTGCCCTATTAAACCCTCCTCTGTCAAGCAAATTCTCTCTGCTGAATTAGATCAAGTTCGTTTGTTCTCAATTCTACCTTTTACTTCGGTCTTATTTTTTTCTTTTCTTTCTTTTTTTTTCTGTCCTGCATGAAAAGTCTACTTCAATCTCTAGAAAAATCATATCCTGCATCCTCTGATGTTTTTCTCCAGTACCACTGATGCCAACTCCAATGGCCTTTTCCTCTTCCCTCCCTTCTACTTAGTGCTAGTCCCATTTTAACCAGCCCTTGGGTGACTCTTTCATAAGCAGCCAATAGATCATACCCCCAATAAATACATACATCTTTTGGCAGTACTCAGCACATATTCAACATATATGAGATATACTATATACACAAGCTACCCACATATGTATATGCAACATATATGAATATCATTTAGTCATGTGTTCGTAAAGGCCAGCATGCTGTTTATTTCACAAATGTGCTTGTACAGCTTTTCATTGTTTCCATGAAAGCACCTGAAACCCAGAGGGTGACTTCTGCACTTTGAGTTGCAAACCTATTTATTTCCTCCTTGAACAGACTTTAGAAAAGCAGGAAGAGAGGCTGATGACTGTTCTGCCAGGGCCTCTGCTCACAGAACAAGAGCTGCACTTCTAAAGCCCGGACTACTCAGGTGATCCCCAGAGCAAAAGTTTGTGCTTACAGAAAAAAGAAACATGAATTAAATATGACTTAAAATATAGGCTGATGGAGCTAGATTCTCTACCTTCATAGAGGAAATATTGCCACTGAATTTATGCTTAGAAAAATTATCATTTCCCAAATGACAAATCATAGGAGCAGACCAGCCATCACACTGCCACACCAGATGCTGCAACCTGCTTTAGCACAGTCTGGTTGGACAGACTGTACTTTGAATACAATTCCTAAATCCTCTAGAAGAAAAGAGAATACATTGATTTAAAAGAAACTGCTCCTTGAAGACAGGCAAGAGTGTGACCAAGCGTTTAACAGCATAGCTGTGGCTTTGCAGCCATATTTCTCATCTACTTAGCAATACCATTTAGTAGAGCTCAAGCCAACATCTCCAAAACCCAATGTTAGCTTTGCTCCAAGAAGATCAAACATCTTCTTCAGGTGGGAATAGTGACCGAGCAGAGTGCTGGGTATATCTATCTTAGTTCAATGAATCGGCACCTCTATGGGTGTGAACAGACTGTACCTGAGTTTATTCTCGGTGCCATGCAAGCCTGTCCAACTGTTCCCCTCTGTGAGTTCTCCCCAGTGAGGTAAAGCTAACTCTTCTATTCCCCACTAGGTCATCTGAATAACCTCACCAGAGAACCTGAAGAATTTCCTTCATTGTACGTACACTGAAGCCCCATAGGCCTTTGGCAAAAACCTCACTCCTGTCCCTTTTCAATTCAGCTCTAATAAACATTTTGAGGGCTGAGAATAATGCATACAGGAATAATGGCTAATTTTACTTTGGAGAATTTATTTAGCCTCTTTGCTGGCTGAAAATGGCCTGCCCCTTATGTAGTTTCTTGACTATAGTCCTTGCTAATCTATGTAGCTAATCTATGTAATCTTGTTTTGTGAATCAGAGAGAAACTAATTGACCGTTGTCTATTCTGGGCACTTTTGATGGCCTCGGCCCAACAAATTTACTTAAAGATTTGTTTCCAATGGCAAAGCAAGGAAGAAGAGACAAGTACCCCTGAACAGAGTGTGTACAACCTCAGGATCTCAAGCAGGAGTTATGAATTTTAATTCTCTCATTCAGTACAGATGCATCCAAACAAGAGCATTAGGACAGACTAATCAAGAAAGAAATCAGCAGGGGGCATTCATGCAGAGGATCACTGACAGCACTCTAAACTTAACATAGCCACAGCTAATAGCCTCCTTACATCCTCTTCTCCCATTAAAGATGCCCTGGAAACAGGCTACCCAAGGATATTGCTGCCGTTATCACGGTGACTAAATTGGCAGGCAATGTTCTCTAAGTGCACAGGGCCAGGAACTGAGGTTTCCTGTGCCCCCTCTCTTCTTCCAGACTGAGTGCAGTTATAAGAGGACCAAAAATGGAGATACCGGGATAAATAATACATGAGAACTTCAGGTGCAGGAAGCTTTATTCAGGTCTGCCGCTAATGCACAGCTAAGCCTGGCATCTGTTGCCATGTGACAGGATTTGCTGGTCTGTGTGTTCCAAATGGTAATGAGGATGGCAGAGCTGAGGAAGATATTGGGCTTTGATCTCACCCTTAGCCTCTGTCCAGCTAGTCTAGTTGTTCTATATGGGCAACCCCCAACTAGGCCTCTGCCCTCCAAAATTCTAAAATTTAACTAGGTAATAAAACCATAGCGTTTCAAAGGGCTCGGGTAAATAGAAGTGATATGCTTGGTTAAATACCCCAATAGTGACACCTAAATTTGCAGCCTCCTCTCTCTGCCTGGTCTCTGATTTCCAACTGTTCTTTAGTTTTGGAGTAGTGCTTCTCCTCACAAACCATTAGGTGATCTTCTGGACTCAATTAACCTAGAAGGAAATGGAAAAACATTGAAAATGAAAAAGAGCTAAAAGATCTCCTAAATCTGTCATTTCCTCAGGGACTGCAAAATATGCCATATATATTTGTAAAGTTTACCTTTAGAATTTCTTAAAGTTCACCAGAGTCCTGAAATAGAATTCAGGATCTAAAGACTTATTCAAAGTATTCACTTTACCAACCAAAGAACATGATTGTTTTAACCCAGAATGCAGCCAATAAAATAGTTGAAATGAGGGCTATCCTTCACTGATTCTCCTTTCTGATCTGAAATTCAGTGGTGTTTTCTAGCAATCAGGCCAATAGAGAATTTAATCACACAGCAGGGCCACACTTCAGCAATTACCCCACTATCTGGCTCAGAGAGCTGGATATCACATTAACCTTACATATTCTTGCCCCTTCTATCATTTTATCACAAGTAGTACTCAGTCAACCCCCAGTTACCTGAAAACATCTGTGACAAGAGTTGCTACTCATCTGCCAATAGAAAACCATCATCTTTTGACCCAGCATCAACCTTAGGAAGCATCCACGGCTATACAAACTGGCTAACATGCTTCAGGCCCCACCTTGTCATTCCCCCTTGCTGTCTGCGCAAGACACACAGCCAGGAGTCACAGCTGTACTCCTCCCAGACATGAACACATGGTTGAAAGCATGAGCAGAGCACAATGTCCCAAGTATGGAACAGGTTAGAAGCTATTACCATTTCAGAGGCTTTTTAAACAGCCAGTGGTTGGTGCCAAGCTCTGGGTAACCATCTGTCAGTTGCCACTCACACTGGTAAAGTAGCTTAGAGAAAAAGGCTTAGGGCCTAGTCCCATACACCAATATCCAAGGCACCCACATCGTCTGAAGGAGCATGTTCTAACTTTATGGGACTCAGTATGCTAACATGTTTGCCCTCTGGCCTGTGTTATTAGGCATTCCTGAGAGCAGGGTATTTTGCCCCTTAGGACCTCACAATTTAACACAGAAAGCATGCCAATGAGAAACCACAGTCGAAGGCCCTGCATTGTGATGCAGCCTGAAATGACCACCATTTCTTTAATTACATAAATATCCTGACTCTTGATCTTAATTCTTCAGCCTAGTGCTCTCATTTGAGTTATTCTGGCATTTAAATAATACAACAAGGTGTGTAAAACTCTTGAAAAATTATTTTCCTTATTTTGTGGGAGAGCATTATGCTTGTCACTTGCACTTGTGGTGGCCAGAGATCAGCTTGCAGGAGTCCATTCCCTCCTCCCACCGTTTGAGTCCTGGGGAATAACCTTAGGTGATCAGGCTTGGTGGAAAGAGCCCTTTGACCGAGCCATCCCTCTGACCAGGCCCTAATTGTTGAATTGTGCAATGTTGAATGCATGCCCTAATCTGCATGCATTATGTCCAGAATACGAGTTATATTTCATGTAAATTATGTTTCACTTATGGAAAGCATAGACTAGTTCAAAGATGAAAGAGAGAGTAGAAAAGAGAAGGGAGGGAGGGATGAAAGGAGAGGGAGGGGAAGAGGGGGGTGATATTCTAAGTGCAGAGTTAGGAACCTGCCTCTCAATGGTTCTGTGTAAGTTTCTCAATTCATCTGTAGTCCAGTGAGCAATACCAGTGAAGATCCATGGTAGGGAAGCAAACCTGACTCGCTGCCTTGCCTCTCATTTCCTCTGATTCTTTTAGTGTCACTGTGGGAAGCATTTGTAATGTGCTTATAGACACATGCCCCTGCTTTTAGACAAGTATGTATTGCCTCAGTAAATTCCACTGAGAGTACATGCCAGAAAAAGCAGTGCTTGCAAAACATCTTCTGTTCATTTTTCAGAATTCAGAATGAAGTGACTAACCCCCAATCTACAATGAAAATGATTAAATGCAAACACTACTGAGGCTTTACCATAAATATTTTATATATTAATATGTTTTCAAAAGTCCTACTTCATTTTTATTGCTTTTCTATATGGCATTATTCTATTTCAGCATTTACAATGAACTAATCTTCCATGAAAAGAAAAGGCATTCGTGGCCCATTTTAAATAAACCAATGGATAATTATTGCACTATTAATTTGCTATGTAAATTGTTTAAATCGCTAACTCTTTTCTCTCTCCATTATTAGAGACAACTCAGTAGTTCCAGAGCAAAATGAATAGTCCCTTCCTACAGTCTATCCCTCCCTCATACCCAGAATCTTCGACTCAAGTGCTGCATCCTACGATTCCTTTTTGAAGCAGGTCATAATCCCTAAGAAAGTGTTTTAGTATAATGTGCTCTTAATGACCTTGAAAACTATCTTACCTACGCCACATGCTACCACCTTTTTTTTTTTTNTTTTGCACAGGAACCCTAGTGGTGACTGTGTGAACCCCTCATGTAACTAACAGCTAATGGAAGGTGCCTTGGTGACAGAGTAGATGCTTCCCCTTCTGTGGATGTGGGGATAGTCCACAGCTCCTCACTTTATTTGCTGTTTATGGGAAGGGGGTTAAGGAAACTACCACACCCTGGGCTTCCTCATTAAGTATGTCAAAGATAGTCTAAAATTCTTTCCTGGCATTTTGGCAGAGCTGGTAAGGAGAAGACCTTGCAAACGAGTAATGGCTCTTTGGGATGTTTATTGAACAGGTGCTGCTCTGACAGAAGACATGGGTATGCATGCTGTTATATATATATGCCCCTGCACACGGGGAACATAGAGAAAGAGAATCCACAGCAGTGAACGCTACAGTCAATGGCTCTTACTGGCGTGCCGAAGTTCTTGATGTCATTTTCACATCCTGAAAAAGGAAATTGCTACCTATAACTCAAATGTTAAAAATTTACTTCCGTTTTAGAGCTCCCTGCGTCCCCTCTCCTTTTCATCACATGTAAGATGTTAACACGCACAGACTTAATTGGAAACTGGAAGAAAACCCGTCAGCTGCGTCAGCAGAACTCTGACATTGACATCCACTGTCTGGGCAGTGATGCATGCAGTCTCTGCGTCCTTGCCGTCTTGTTTTCCTATGGGACATGGACTCCACCAGGCATGGCCTTCATCTTCTATGCTCAAAAGAGTTCCTTGGTACTAGGCAAAGATGTCAACACTCATGAGGAAACGTCTCTATGTATACCCCACCTTATTAGTTTGAACAAAAGTGACTTGGAACAGTACTAAGGGAAGACGTCCAATAGATGGGGCCATACATGTCACTCACATCTTTTGCCAGAAATCTGGGTCCTGAAGTGTAGACTCCAATGACACCTTTTCAGAAAGAAGTCAGCCTGCTTTCCTTGAGCTGTATGTGGCTTGAACTCCTGAACCACTTAAGTGAAAAGCTATATACACATTAATTAATTGTCTTTATGCCAGAGTAAAATGTGACCATTTAGGAAGAAAGAAATCATAGAACATGTTTCATAAATATAATGGAAATCTTACATAGGACTTACAGCCCCAAAACAACAACAACAAAAACCTGTTATAAAGCTCAGAAGTCAGTCACAAAAACAACAAGAATAAAAACTCAATTTAAATGCAAACACTGCACTGGTCAAACAACCTCTTTCTTTTAGGCTAGGAGCCAGTGTCTTTCACAGACATTTACTCAAGAGTCTGACTCATCTGGGCAATTAGAGAAAAACAGAAACAGTTACTTGAGTCAATGGAAACAAACCAAGCAAATAACACCCACCAGGCAAGCTCTGGGTGACGCAAACACTACCACACTATACCTAGTATTCATAACTAGTAATGTGTACACTTCAGTGACTCAGTAACATAACATCAGCACTGCCAATGTCACTGCCATTGTCATTACTGTTAGGACTAATACCACAAACTTACCTTGGGTGTTTGGGGAGAACCTTAGGACCTTAGGAATCACCATGCCCTCCCAAATAGAAAACACTTGCTTCAATACTTGGAGTGGACTTGGTCTTCAATGTGAAAGTTTCCAGAAGGCTCCACTCTGACTCAAAAATCCAGAAACATGATCCTCTTCTCATATACAAATCCCAAGTTTTAATGATCCTTAGGTAAACAGTTTATCTACAATGGTCAGTTGGTTCCTGTGTTATAGGAAAGCAAACAACTCAACAGATGTGAATCAACTCTAAGCAGAGCTATCATCTGTTCTGAGTAGAGTCATCTCATTGATGAGCAAGGAAATAAACTAAGATCAGAACAAAACTCCCCATGATCAGATAACACCAGCCTTCTCAATCATTCTGAAAAGAGCAATAACAAATGCTGTGATGTAGAAAACTGACATCAGAGGCTCATTTCCAGGACACCCTTGGTTCATTTTATGTAAAGCCTTTGATTCTAGAATGGTCCAGCTGATACATCGCATAGGTAGTGAATGAATCATTATATGCAAACCTACTCCCCTATCAAAGATGTTACCTAGTACTCTAGGGCCCAAGACCCCCCCCCAGGGAGGCTGGCATATTTTGTCTCTTGCTGTGAAATCTGTTGTTTCAATGTATGTCCTAAAGAAGGTTGGAGAGTTAATCTAATATCTCTTTCAGTCAGCTGGGTTCTTAAGATGTGTATCTAAGTATCTGGAGAAAGCAACACTTACGTAGCTGTGAATAAAACCCATCTCAACTTCTTTCTATTGATGGGATAATCAGTGTTGGCTCTGGTGGAATGGGAATCATACTCAGCCAAAAACCAAGCTCTATGCTCAGAAATCATCTCCCAGTGCCTTGGTGGTTCCTGGGGGAAGATACACATACAATCAATATATCTAAAGAATCCCAAACTCTATAGAGACCCCTAGGAACCCAGCATGAATCATGTAGAGGGATGGGAGGACCTGCTCCTATGTGAGAACACCAGGTGCTACTAACCTACAACAGAAAAACAGCCCAAGTTAAATCATCCTTCCTGCGACCTAAAAGCAACTGAATCTTATCACCCTCCCCTTCCCAGAAGGCTGAGGCACAATCCTCATAGGATGGAGGTAAACAGGTCTCATGAAAGCAAAAAAGGAAGGAGGACAGGCCTGTGCAAACTTTCAAAATTGTGACACCAAATTATCTGCAAAGCTCATGTTTGAGGACCCTGTAATCAAGTATAACACACCTACACACAACCGCACTCCCATAATGTTTAAAATAAGTTCACAGCTTTGGGTTGAGAATCGTTCCCAGCTATCCTGGTGTACGCATGGCTTACAAGTCACAGGTTGGATACACTTGATAGACCCAAGAGAAGTAAGCAAAAATGTCCACCTTCTGTCAAGCCATAAACATACTGTAACTAGACAAGTGATTTGCTGCAATAAATGTTTTGATTTATTGCATCTGTATTACTGAGACTCATAACACAAATTTGCCTAATTTCTTCCATCTATACCCATAAAAATCACACGAGCACAGCCTAGACTTCACCGTCTCTCACATGGGCCTGCACCTGGCCTATCTACTTTGACCCTCTTACAATTTTCTCTTTGGGGAAATCAGCATAACGTTCTAACTTGGAAATCAAATTATAGTGATCCAGGTTATTTTGTTGTTTTCCTGGGACTCTTTATTGGGTTCTCATTCTTCTCTGAATACAAGCTCTCTCTGAATATAACCTCCCTTGTAGGTCTTTATACATTACCTGTATTTATGATCTCATTGCATTCTAGGTGCCTTTAACTTGCAAAGCTTCAACCACATAGATTCAGACTATTCTTTCCCACTTTCGAAACGTTCTGCTACAATGGCCCCTTCTTCCCATTGCAAGAGACTGGCATGTCCCTATTCCTTACAGCTCAGCTGAAGCGCTTGCCTCCTAGCGAGACCTCTCTAACTAGCCCTGCTACACTGGCTCCCACTCCTCCCACCCCTGATGTTCTTTGCAGCTGCTGTCACTCCACAGCATTCACTACTAGATGCTTTCATAGTCTAACAATTAATGCTGTCTGTTAAGAGATGGATCCCCAGTGCCCACCACACAACTCAGCTCAGGGTAGAGGACTTGATCAGTGCCTTTTGAATGTTGATAAATAAGACAGATTAGATCTGTCTAATCAGTTTCTGCCATCAATCTTCAAGCTTCTAAAATTATAATAAAATTTTTCCTCTCAATAGTCTATTTCTGCTCAATATTTGTCTCTAAATGAGAAAACAATCCATTTCAATTTGAAGATGAAAGTTTCACAATCAGTTCAATTGTGTTCATGGTGATTATTATACAACTCATATCATCAATTCAGAGCATTGCATCCTGAAAGAGTTTAATGGTCACAAGAATTTAGGAAACAGCACACACTACCTTTTTCCTTATTTTCTTACCTTAGAAGTGCAAAATTCATACTAGCTATTTAAAACTCCGAAAGAATTGGTTTGGGAAAGTCTGATGAACTGTGACTGTGTAATCCAAGATTCTGAATATTTAATGCAGAATCATTGTTCTAGAAATAATAATCAGAATCAATAGTCTTCATACTTGAGAAATAATTTTATTCGTGTGTGTGTGTGTGTGTATGTATGTGTGTGTGTGTGTATTGCCAAATTCTTGAGAGACATTCTCTGGGTTCAAGACATAATGACCATCTACATTTGAAACACAAATCTAAAAGTCAGTTTTCTTTTTTTAAGTCAGTTTTCTATAAATCAAAGATTTCAAGATTTTAGAGTTTTTTATGCTATTTCCTCCTGTTTTTTTTTTTTCTGGATGTTTAAAGAATCACCATAAGTGTGGTTATTAACTGTAAACTTAACCAAAGCTGGATAATTCTGAAACAATGCAACAGCAAGATTTCTCCATAGACAGAAACAAAAGCCATTTAACATTTTTGGCCATAGTGAGGGGGCAGAGCTGGGCATATTTAATAAGCATGGAAACACGAGAAGCAACACATTTTCCCATCTCCTGTCTTCACAAGGACCTGTCACCAAAACCGAGGCTGGAGGAACACAATGAATGAAAGGAGGGCATCATGCCAGCACAGACAAAATCTGCAGGATTTATGTGGACCATGGAGTTCCAAACAATCAAGGTACCATGTGGTGAAAGACAATTGTCTGTATTCTGTCAATCATGTTTTAAATAAACACTGATTGGCCAGGCAGGTAGTATAGGTGGGAAAACCAGACAGGAAGTAGAAATGATACAATGAGGAGAATTCTGGGAAGGAGGAAGTTGATTCCTCCCACTCCTGCCCATACCACTGAAGCAGCAGGATGTGATCTACCCCATGGAAAAAGGTACTGAGCCACACGGCTAACATAGATCAGAATAATGGGTTAATATAAGCTACAAGAGCAAATAAGNTGAGCCACACGGCTAACATAGATCAGAATAATGGGTTAATATAAGCTACAAGAGCAAATAAGTAGTCTGACCTAATGGGTCAATCAGCTTTATAACTTATAGACATCTCTGTGTGGTTTTCTTTGTGGCTTGCCGGCTGTGGGGAACTGGGCGGGACAGAAACCCCAGCAAGCAGGCCCCTCATGTTACAACCATGAATGACAGAAAAGTGATGGCTTCAACCTAAAGACTACATCAAAGGATCTCAAACAGGGAGAACTCCCTACAAGTGAGATAGCACCATTAACTTAAGAAAAAAAGCAGGAAATTAGGGACAGGTGTGGTCAGAGTGTCAGAAAACAGAGAAGACCAGAGAGTTCCTCAAAACCACATAAGAACAGCAAGAGAGATCCTGGCTCTGAACCAGGATAGTCACCATTAACACCCTCTGGAATGCACCTTGGCCAGGTCACAGCCAATGGCTCTTGTGCTTCACCTGTGGGTATAATATTTAAAGTATTTTAAAAATGAAAAAGACAACAAGGTTTTCTATCAGCTTATTCTTTTATAACTCCAAAGTCTTATTGAGTTGAACTGATGCCCTTTAAAAATAATAAAACCATTAATTTAAACTTGACTAATTAAAACTCATGACAATTTAAACATTGGAGCTGATTTTCCACTGTACAAAGTACATAAATAAAAGAACATTGAAGAAAAGATTTCGGGTGATAGCTGAGGAGGCTTCTCAAGAACTGGCTGATGTGCCCTTGTCCAGTCCTATCTCTCATCCATCACTGCCACCTACGCTATGACTGCTCTAGGCTCAGCATGCCATCTGCACTAGACTGCCTATCTTCCTACCTAAGGGCAACATGCTCTCACATCACGCCCTGTCCCCACTCAAATCACACCACCCTGCAGGGCTCTAAGGCTTACTCATCTTTCAAGACGTGATTCAGATGCCTCACATCTGTTTCCTTCCATGCTATCCCCAAACACTTGGATGATCTATTTATATGACAATTTACTTTCTAGATTATATTTGCAGTTTCTGTCATAGGAATTACTAAGAAGTAATTAATAAATACAGGGAGAATAAAAAAAATATGTGAAACATCCCACATCAAAAAGAGATGAAGAACTAAGAGTGAATTGTGCAGATAATCAAAAACCATAGGTACTGGGCCTACTGACTTGTGAATACTCAAACTTCTAATTGATTTGCTAACTGCAGTTTAGACAGGTTTACCTGGAAGCTGAAGCTGGCCTACACATTGGGTTATTAAATCATGACTGCTTACACTGCCAAAACAAATGTAAGTAAAGGTCAGCTTATGACTGCACAATTGCTGCATTCCACATATGAAGCTCTCATACATAATTGATGGTCGTTTATTGTATGAGGGTCCCACAGCCCTTTCAAACATTAGCACAGGAATTGAGCCCTACATTACTATGAGTTGGCACTTAATGTGATGCTCTGGTCTTAAAATTTACCATTTCAGAACAACCCGATTCTTAAAAAATTAAAAAAACTAAAAAACATTGATTTGTCTTCAATGGCGATGGGATGATGGGGAAAGCAGAATCAGGACTTGGGAGATGACATGCTAGTCTCCATTGATGTGTCTGAAAATATACTATATAACTTGGTTATGGAAATGTAATTTTCATACCAAATTTGAGGTAAACATAGTTATGTATATTACATCAAAAGTACACAATTAAACATTTTCTCTGAAGCCAAAATATGCAATGAGACTATAACTAATTTTAGTGTGATTCCTAATAACTTCATTATTTATTTATTGAAAAGTGTCAATCAAAACACTGAACTAGTTTTTAAATGTAAGAACTTTAAAGCTGGCGATGGCTTTCCTTGTGATTCATCTCTATGTTCTGCTTTAGGTAATAAATATGTAGATGATTATCTTGATGTTTCAAAGAAAGAAATACTGAACAAAAGGAAATTTTAAGTAAGGAGCTGGGAATGATTGTGAAGCCTGCTGTATCATGAAAATTGGGCCATAAATAACTAATTTGAAGACTTCCGTCCCCTCAGTTCACCCATCCCTCTGTAATGAATGATCTTGCGACACTGCTGTTCTACTCAGCAGTGGAAAGTGAGCTGTCAACTGTGGGCTTCAGGCCTGAGACTGACAGCAGCCTCTGTATGGGGGCCCCAGGAAGGGGAGATCACAGGCTTCCTCAGAGGGTCTCTGCCGCGACTTAGCCTTCCCAGTGACAGATGTGCAGGGAAGACGGACACCCGGAAGAAAGCAGGAGGGGAACTTGAGGCCTAAAGTCAGATTCCAAACTAGGAAAAACTGTTCACACTCCCAAAAATAGTTCTCATTTATATGCACAGTACACTGCCTGTTGGGTGCTACCATGTCCCATTTCTTGCAGTGAGGCAAACTGTGAAAAGAGGAAGAATTCAGAAAGGGTAAAGATGAAAAACTGAAGGAGACTCATATAGACGTGGGAGAAAAAGCATGTGGATGGCAGAACATCAGCCATACGACTCTGACACGCACTCCACATGGAAGGTAAAAACAGCAACCCATGAAAGAGGAAGAGACCACAAGTAGCCCATGGAGGCCTGAACTTCCTGCCTTGGACACTCTGTAGACTCTCCACAGGGAAATGGAACCTGGCATCACCAGGACCACAGGTGAGGAGCTGCAGCTTGGAACTCACCATTGCTAAGGAAAATAGACTTTAAGGGGTGAGTTCTGGGAGTGAGAGAGCACCCCAGAAGACTAAAGATCCAAAAATATGCTTGGAGGTCATCCATGCGACCTTGACTGAAGAGCTGAAACAGTGAGGCTGGCAGGACAGACAGAAAACAGACACCTCAATGTTCAGATGCGGTGAGAATGCCTCAGCCAGTGGATACTCTTACTGTGAGTTTATCCCCAGATAAATAAACCTTTGCTATACTCCATTCCAGGCTATTGTGGAACTCTTTTGTATGACAACAATTGGCACCAACATGGTCAGAATCCGCACCACAGCTAGATTTTTGTCTCTGGTACCTTTCATTGAATATATGTCTATATAAATAATGTTTAAGTTATCCACAATGAACAACACATTTTCCTGCAGTAATCTTTGAAGTTTCCAGGAAGAAGATATGGCCCCACAACAATGATTCCACCTGGTTGATAAGATGTCATGACACTGATAGCACCACTTTAAAATCAGTTTTGAGTTACAAACTTCTCAAGATGATTCCAACTTGGCTAGCTGACATAGTGACCTTCTTACAACATTCTGGCCAGACCTTCGAATAAGACCTTTAGAAAAAATCCCAATGACTACTCAGAGAATATTTGCAGTTATAGCAGACAGTAATCTTGAAACTTAACCATCATTTTAGTTTTTACAGGATCCCAGAGAAGTAACATTGCCCCCATGACAGCTGGAAGTAATTCTAGAAAACAACATCCCCTCTCCCAACAAAGTTTGTCCTTGGAGTTAGGGACATCTATTAGGGGTTGGTTATAAGTGGTATAGGGTTGGGGGTAGAAATGAAGTAAGCTCAGGTATCTCTCCTGAAAAAAAGGAAAAAAGGAGATGGATGTGATGGGATAATAGGTAGTTTAGATTATTACTTGTGAGCTATTATTTATAGTCAATTTACATTGATATAGATTCTTATATAGTGATACAAATTCTAACTATATTTGTTATACTGAATATGCTCCTATTTCTGTTTATAATATTTGTACACCTATTCAAAGTTATTTTGTCACATTGTATGCATGTATGTTTCTACCTCTACTTAAGATAGTTTGTATATTGATGCAATTTTAGGATATGTTTATCATATTGCACTATACATTACTACCTTTGATCATGATATATATTGTTTATATTTTGAGGTCATTGTCCTCATTTGCTGCACATTTGTTTAAAGATTATTTAATTTTTTAATATGAACCCTTTGTCTTTAATTTATATAGGTATTAAGAATTACAGATCAATAGTCATCCATGTTTGTCATACTTATAGTTAGATGAGTCAGGTTCTTTAGATGCATAGAGATTGTATTCTGCATAGATAAGCAATCTTCAAATACTTCAAAGAACTGTAGAATATGGCATTTAAATAACTAAGGATTCTGTTGATGTGAGACACGATTGCTCCTGGCAGCACTGATCTATTCCCAAGAGAATGTTGAGCACAAAAGACACTCCACTTGGAGCTTGTTTTCTTCTTGGCANTTGTCCTCATTTGCTGCACATTTGTTTAAAGATTATTTAATTTTTTAATATGAACCCTTTGTCTTTAATTTATATAGGTATTAAGAATTACAGATCAATAGTCATCCATGTTTGTCATACTTATAGTTAGATGAGTCAGGTTCTTTAGATGCATAGAGATTGTATTCTGCATAGATAAGCAATCTTCAAATACTTCAAAGAACTGTAGAATATGGCATTTAAATAACTAAGGATTCTGTTGATGTGAGACACGATTGCTCCTGGCAGCACTGATCTATTCCCAAGAGAATGTTGAGCACAAAAGACACTCCACTTGGAGCTTGTTTTCTTCTTGGCAAAACTGGCCTTTGGGCAAAGAACTGCCACTGCCTTGAACACTGACAAAATGCATGGTGTCCAGACTGGACAAGCAGAATACAAGCAAAGAGATTGCCAAACCTTGCCAAGACAGGGTAAGATGGTTTTTCAAATTTTCCTGCCTCTAAAAATGGTCTGTGAGATACTCTAGACCTTAGCCAAAGTTGGTTGACCCAAAGTTGCAAATGTTATTTTGGGCAATTGCCCAGATAGTCAGTTGTTTCTGTCATTTCTTGCAGATTTTGAAAGATGCTTAATTGCACTTCCTGTTTACTCAAGTAATATTCTTTTCTTCTCAGATATTTGGTGGGTTGAAGACTAGATAGTCATAGTATAGTTACTTTCTTCTCATGACTTAAGCAATATAAGACTTAGACTCCTTAATATAGGATAACTATTGAAATATTTAGCATATGTTTCTTGTTTGATGTTGTTCATGCTTGTTGTACTTCTGATTTTTATGTTTTTGCCTCTTCTTTTCACTAAACAATATTTGATATTTGTTCTTATTGTATATAGTTTTGTATTAGGCTTAGAACTCTCTTATTTAGACAAAAGGGGAGGTACTGTGGGAACTCCTTCAGCCAATAGCCTTCAAGATATCGGCACACTTTGGTGTGATCTCATGTACTGTAAATGCAGATGAAAAGCATGTCCAGATCTGCTCAATTTGGTTCCAGTTCCCAGCACTTGCAAAGGACTGTGGATTGCTACTCTTTCTGTGAGTTTATCCCCAGATAAATAAATCTTTGTTATTCTCCATTTGGGGCTATTGTGGAACTCTTTTGTATGCCAACACTCAGAGATTTACAAAGAGTCATCAGGTGCCACACCCTGCTGAGAGCCACCAATATCAGTGCTGCTGGAAAACAGTCTCACCAGATACCTGAGTCCTTCTCAAAGACAATAGAAAAGGCCACAATTGGAGCTTACCTCTAAAGTTTAGGCCAGGCTTTAAGACCAATGACAAGCCTGAAAGAGAACCATCCTAACATAAAAGTACATTTGATGAGGTCAAAAGACTGAAAGAAATTTAGCTCGCCACTGGCAACAAATTCAATTTCCCTTTGAAGAAGGCAATATGCTCCAAATTCCATAGAGGGAATTACTTTTGATGTTGAATTTACAATAAAAATTGTAAATAATATAAAGAAGCGGGAACACATGATATGATAGAGGAAAATAAGCAGCCAATGTAAAGTGGCCAAGAGATCACCCAGATGCAAGAATTAGAAGAGAACTTTTTAAATAGGTGTGCTAAATACGTTCAGGGACCCAGAGGAAATATGAGCATACAAGTGTACAGATGGTGAACTCTTAGTGAACCAATTCTAGAACTGAAAAGTAATATATTTAAAATTAAAA
This sequence comes from Bramus lutescens, assembly GCA_001685075.1. Lineage (NCBI taxonomy): Eukaryota > Metazoa > Chordata > Mammalia > Rodentia > Cricetidae > Bramus > Bramus lutescens. The sequence continues at coordinate 55,356 of LOEQ01008249.1, forward strand.
CATGCACCAAGCAAGCAGGTTAGTAGCAAATTAAAGACAATAGAATAGAGACTCAGAACTTAAAGACAGATTTGTTTTTATTATTGGATTTTAATAATATTGATGAATTTTTTTAAGTGTAAAAGTTTCAATGAAGATGTTCTCAAAAATCTCAGTTAGCCTAATGTATGCAACTTTTAGGTGAAAACAGAAACAAAAGAATGGGCAGTAAAATATTAAAAGGAATAAGGGCTGATTCTTTTCCGGTTTGTTGGAAAATAACTAGAGATCCAAAAAGCTCAGTGAACCACTAGTACAAAGAAAATCACAAATAACCTCACGCTGTCAAACTACTGAAAATCAAAGATACTGAAAATGATCATTAAAGTGACCATAAAAATAAATGAAAGAAACTCTAGAGGAGCAGCCATTTGGACTACAATGAACTTCCCCTCAGAGCAACCATGGGCAGAAATGCCATCTTTATCCCTAGAGCGAAGGAGAAGCTCCAACCCAGCATTCCTTGCCCTGTGACCTCATCCCCAAGGGTGGCAAAACAAGGCTAGGTATAAATACAAATCTTAGACTTGTTTCCTTTATCTGCACTCAAAAGAGAAAGAGGCATGAAGGACTAGCAGTTTGATTCTCTGACAGGCAGGCTGACAGGGAAAGGGCCAAGACTAGATAATAAGAATGGTGGATTTCCAAAATGACTGCCTTCTTTCTCACCCTCCTGACCTGAGACAAAAACCTGGTGGAATTTTTCTCTGGCCAGTAGACTCCCTCCTGTGTACCATCAAAGAAAGTCAAGGACAGACCAGGATTTGTTCGATATGAGCTTGTAGCTCTATTAGCTTCTTTGTCCTGGTTCAAACTAACTAACCTTAAATTGGAGAACGAAGACCCCCAGAAAGACTGCAGACTCCAGACCTCAAGAAAGGACCTGACTTCTGCTTCCAAAGATCCCTACCATGTTTTGTAGAGAGTTTTTTTTCTCTGTGTGCTATGCTCTGTGTGTGTGAATGTGTGTGTGTGTCCATGTGTGAGAGTGTTAATGTGTATGTATGTATATGTGTGCATAAAAGAGAGACTGTTTGTAAATGTATACAAGTATGTATGTATGTGTGAACAGCCTTTCTACAAGATGGAGAGAGACAAAGAGTTATTTCTTCATTTGCAGGAAAATCATACCAATTTCAAAGGAGGAAAGGAACATGAGAGATAGCTACTGTGTAAATAACAAGAGGCAGCCTTTCCCTCTTCCCTCAAAGAAAACAGACTTTGTAGAAAGAGTAATACTGCACTATTGGGTCTAGGTTGAAAACAGAAGTAAACTATATAACATTACACACAAAAGACAAGGGGAGTAAATGCAATTATTGAAAATTTTCAGATAAGCATGGTGATATATATCAACTGTTATTCAGCCATCAGGAGGTTAAGGCAAGGTTGTGAATTGCAGTCCTAAATTTACAAAAAAAATGTTTTTTGAACATCTCACATATCAACCATAAAGTTTATAATATAAATTCTGAGGAATGTCAGTTTCTATATGGATGCTGTAATTTTCAGAGCAATGATTTTGAAAAATAAAATATTATAGCTAAAATATATTATTAATGAAACATTGGATCAAATTAAAATGAAACAAAGGTGACAATGAGAAGGTAAAGTAAGACAGGCCAAAGAGAAACAGGTTACACAAAGTTAGAGCATCAACATTATTAGGAAGAATATTAAAGAGAAATATACTATGCAACTGAAGCACAATCAAAAAATATTCAAAAGACAAAAGAAAATCACAGAAAACATTCAGTATGCAAATTAAACACACATGAAACTGGTGTGACTGAACCCATAAGAAACACAGAGATCAATGCAAAATTACTGCAGACAATGAAAGCTCTTTGCAGTGCAGCAGGTCAATGTGTTCAGAAAGTATAATAACTATGAATACTTAACATATGCAGCTTATTCTAGTTTAAGTTTTAGCTTTCAAAGGTAAGAAAGTAAGATTTATGATGGCTGCAATGACCTATGAATATTAATTTCCAACATGGAAGGAAGATCTGAAGTTTTGTCACTATAAAGCTACATAATCATTAGCATAACTCATTAGCATATAGTACTATCTCCTCAGTAAATGTTTCTGGGAGGGAGAGAGAGAATGGGCTAGAAATAACTTCTCAGTGAGATGCAACTGCCAGCATCATTGCCTCCCACCCACGTCTCACTTTTTCTGTTCTACACTAAACACAGGAACAAGGGACTTTGTCAACTACTAAATCCTAATTACTACCACTGTTGGCAAACAGGTTTGATATTTAAACATCACGCTTTCTTTGAATAAGAAGTTTCAAGTTGAATAACTCCCCAAAGTTATGACGCATTCTTAAAGCACTGTTAGCCAAATCTGAGGTATTTAAATAAGATCCATACTGCTCTCCCAAAGAATTAGAAAACAAAGCCCCAGCAAAAGTACTGGATCCAACTGTGCTGTATCATCTCAAAAGGCTTGTCCAGTGAGGCATGGGCTCAGGCCAGAGTATTGTACAAGCCATATCAACAGTGTTAGCAGTTTCCCCAGTCAAGGAAGTGGTTCACACCTTTCCTCCTTCTCCCTGCTTGACGTTAACACATACCCTGGAGAGGAAAGAACCTAGAAAAACATAAAGATAAATCTATGGACCATGTAGTTCCTGCCCCAAGCCCCTGTGAGTGTTGAGCACACTGAAAAAAACAGGGCAAGGGAAGTCCAAGCCATGTACCATCAGGCAGTATCTGGCCAGACCACACTGGTCTGCATTTTACTATGTACTTTAATACAACCAGAAAGCCCTGCAATGTACCTAAAACACAATCAAGAATGATTCATCATAGCATATCATGAAGAAATTATTCTCTTGTTTGCTTCTCAAATAGAGGGTAAGGACCAGAAAAGATGTGCAAACTAACATGGAGGATCGTGGTGGTTTGAATGAAAATGGCCCCTATAGGCTCACAAGGAATGGCACTATTAGGAGGTGTGGTCTAGTTGGATGAAGTGTGTCATGGGGGGTTGTTTTGGGATTTCAGAAGCCCAAGGCAGGCCCACACTGTTCTCTCTGCTCCTCCTATCTGCCAATCTAGATGTAGAACTCTTGGCTCCTTCTCTAGCACCATGCCTACCTATGTGCCACCATGCTTTACACCATGATAACAACAGAGGAAACTTCTGAGCTGTAAGGCATCCCCAATTAAATGCTTTTCTTTGTAAGAATTGCCATAGTCATGGGTGTCTAACAGCCAAAGAAACCTTAACTAAGACAGAAGTTGGTACCAGGGACTAGAGTATTTCTGTGATAGGCTGGATCATGCCTCTGTTTGGAGGAATATGGAACAGTTTGGGATTATGGACTAGAAAAATGATTGGACCCTTTAAGTGGGGCTAAATGGGCCATACTAGGAGGACCAGTAAAGACAGTGGTGCTATGGGTGACTTGAACTGTGGGGGCCCAACACAAGAGGTTTCAGAAGAGAAGAATATTAGTATGTGCCTGAGAGACTTGGTTCTAAAGTATGAACTAAAAATTGTGAGCAGAGTTCATTTCTGAGGCAGAAGGTAGTGTTTGGCATTTGAAATCCAGGTGCACATTCACCTTCCAGTGAAAGTAAGTTCTCAAAACTCAAGAACTGCCCTGGCCCCTCCAGAAGGCCTCTGTAGAAGCTAGTGAACCGGCAATCAGAACATAAACACAGAAGCACATACATTAAACAGAAGTCAAGATTCTAATTTGACACTTACACTTTAAAGCTCTAGTAAGAAAACAAAGGGTTCCTGAGTTTCTAAATTACCTAAAAGGAAGGTAAGAGGATGACCTCTTTCCACACTGAGAAATTCTCGCAAAGCCACCAATCATACTATTTGAGTGTAAAATCCCCTTTCTCCTGAACCAAATTTAAACTGAACACAATGAATGCTGCCTTGATTGTGAACTTGACACTACCTAGATTCACCAGGAAAGAGGAAGCTTCAACTGAAGAACTGCCTTGAGTGGCGATTGACACTGCGGGCAGTGCTATCCTGAGGCGGGGGCCCTGAAGCCAGTGGGGCATGAATCAGTGAGTGAGCCGGCCAGCAGCATCCTGCCCTGATCTCCTGCAATGATGGATTGTGTCCTGGAACTATCAAAATGAACCCTTCTCTTCCCCAAGTTGCTTTCTGGCAAAAGTATTTAGACCCTAGAACGGAAAAGCAAAGTAGACCCTGGTTGGGAACCTGTCCCAAATGATATGTGGGCTCTGATTTATCTCTGCTCTTCTTTCATTATTGTGTAGCTATTTTGTCTGAATTGAAACAGCCCCCACTGAAGGAAGGAGGCTCAAGAGACTCGGAAAAATAAGAAACAAAGCTCAGGAAGCTGAGAAAGTTTCAAGATGCAAGAGGTTCCTGAGACTGTAAAAACAGTGTACAATTCCTGAGGACAGAGCTGAGGGAGCTGCCTCAGTCAAGCACAGAGCTCTAGATACATGAGTCCCCACACAGACGACTGAGCCAGCCATGCTGCTGTGAGTGAACTGTTATTTATCCTCCTGTAAGAAAGCTCAGCTCAATGATTCACCAAGTTCAGCTTGGATGACGTGTTTCTACAGCGTCTTCTCCCAAAGGCCTCTGTGATTGGAGAATAGGAACCCTGTTTGGGGAGTTTTCTTTTTCGTTTTCTTTCTTTCGTTCGTTCGTTCATTCGTTCGTTCGTTCGTTCTTTGTCTCTCTCTCTCTCTCTCTCTCTCTNCTCTCTCTCTCTCTCTCTCTCTCTCTCTCTCTCTCTCTCCCCCTCTCCCTCTCCTCTTCTTTCTCTCTCTGTTCTCTCTGCCCAGAAATGGTCAGAAAATTTCCATTTCTTTCTACTTTTCGTCCTGAAGAGTGAGTTTCTGCTCCTCCCATGAAGTGAATCTCTCTGTACCTGTTACATATGGAGCACAGAAGGTTTGGACATCCACTCATATCCCCGCCAGTCAGCGGTTACAGAGACAACGACTTAGTCCTTGCCACAGAAGGAGCTCACAGATAGCTCTAGATCAATAGAGAAAGGGAGGGAGAGGAAATCTGAGTAGGGCACTCTAAAACCAAGTAAAAACCCAAAACCCACACAGTCACTGCTTTCCCCAGTTCTGGGCACTCCTTTGCTACCTAAGAATTCTGTATTACTTGCTAATGAGCAATTTCACTATATATTGTGCCATGTTCCTGTCTTTTAATTCTGTGTCTGAGGAAAAGAACCTTCCTACTAAAAAATATCAATAATATATGCACACACGCGCGCGCGTGCGCACGACACGCACCACATATACACATGATGTAGAGCCCTGATACAGTTTAGGAAAAACAGCATATTCCAAACATAAGACAGATGATGGTTGAGATAGATAACAGATGGACAAATAAGGGTAAAAGAAACAAAGCTTTGATAGATTACCTGCAAGGACTGGTATACCTACACAGAGACCAGTGAAGTACAGATCACATTTTGGATTTATAAACTGACTTACATTTTCCTCCGTCCCCAAATATAGTTTTGAAAGTTTTAATCTTATGTATGTCATCACGTTTTCTTCCTTAGCCACCTTTGATATTTCTTCGGTGACAATGACCAAGGCTTATCATCACAACCCATTTCACTTACTTGTCTTTAATACTTAGACATGCAGTTCTGTCTCCACATGAAGCGATAGCAGACATTCTATCAACTTCAGTAACATTATCTCGCATAGCCCTTCCCCAACCTCAGCTTTGCACAACTGTCTTTCTAGGAGCTTTCGCTTGTCCTCTAGTCTGGTAACTGCCATACTTTCTGTAACCTACGCTCTCCTTCTTCACAGTTACCCGTCATTTTGCCAGGCACACCTACTCATAGCTTTCTAAGAAAGGTTAATGAGAGGCAGATTTTAGTCTTTTTCTAAAGTATGATCATTTTGCTGTGCAACTGGATGCTCATTCTCTTGGCAATGAAAAACTAAGCTGAAAATCAGAGCTCCTAATTTTAAAGGTGCTATTACTATGCTTTCTGAAATCCAATGTTATAATTCTAGATCTGTGATGCCAATTCCTTTTTATGTATTTCTTTTCTTCTGTTTTATGGATTTCAACAATCATTTCCATTGTTCAAAGTTCTCCAACCCTATACTAACTTCCTTGAAATATTCTTTACAAACTTTCTTTGACTTTGAGAATCTTTAAATTACTTCTATGTTAATTTTCTATCCTCATTCTCTGGTCCCTTTCTAGATTTCACATCAGATATGAATGTGGGCACCTTGCTTTCTTAAATTTTGTAACTTTTTCATTGCATTGCTTTTATTTACTTGGTAGGATGATTGCTTTTCAAACTTTCCTTTAGTTTTTTGGTGATATATATTTTTATAATACCCCTTTTCCATGATCATTCTTTATATTTCCATCCTGTTCTTAGTTTATATAAAGCTGACTCCAATATAAAATTTTAAATATTCTTCAATACTATTTTGCACATGGATTCATCTTTTTTTACTAGTTTATCTTATTCTGACTTCACCATTGAATATTTCCCTCAAATGCCTTGTAATTTTTACCTCCATATTTACATTTATGAACCTCATATTCAAGAGCATTGAACCTGTGAAAACACCTTCTCACTTCTGGGAGATTCTCAAATATACAGGCAGAAATCTTTTATATCCAAATGTCAATCTGTTTCACAAAAATATCACTAATATCCTACTTTCCTGCCTCAGAAGCACTTACTACATAGATTTACAAGATCTGTGATTTTTTTCAGCCCCATGATTCACACTTTCTCTTTGCTACATGAAATATCCTCAGCCATATGCCTTCACAATTATTTTTTCCTAAGAATAAATCTTCATTCTTCTACATGAAAGGAATGGGATGCAATGGAGAGAATATCACCTATCATGTTGGGTGGAGAAAGATCTAGGGCTCTCTAAACACTCCCCTTGTGTGCTATCTTGTTGAACCACAGGGTGTGGGGAGTTTAAGAGTCACCCCATTGGCACTCTGTCTGACTCAGAGGTTGGAGCATGACCAAGAGCCCCGGGAGACCAATCTACTTGCTTCCAGCTTCTGGTTAGTTCCTCCTTTGACAGGATGGCAGGTACTTTCTAGATAAACTTATTCTCCTTTTTCTGCATTTCACTCTGCTAAACTTCATTAAAAAACCTGCTACCCTTGGAGCCTCCTATCCAGTTTTCTTTAGTCAGTGAATTAATACTTAATTTCATCATTTAATACTTTTAATATTGCTTGATAACATCTCCAGGGAAGAGGGACAGCAGAACCAAGGAGAAGCCGTCATGTTAAACTGTGTCTCTTTAAAATAAAGACTATCAGCCTATCATACAAAGACAAACATATTGAAAATGTCTATGTCCCACACTATCTAGCCTCTGTAGCTTCTATCCAGGGTTCCAACTCTTAGCAAAAATCATAAGACAAGAGAGAAACTCTTCCAAATGGTATGTCATAAAAGCCATCATTTTATAAAGACAGAAAACACCTGCCCAGAAATAGGAATACTCTAACCTGACCATTAAACTCCTGGGTTTAATGTCCTTACATTACATCTGTTATATCACAACTGACTTAACTAACTCCGTGTTTCTCTCATGTCTAGACACTCAGGAAACCCTCACCTTGGTCCGTGACTGACCCTTCATTAGGCCTAGGCAGTTTTTCAGCAATAGGGGCCTAATAATTGTCAAATCTTTGTGATATAATGATAGTTATTGGGAGGAATTTGACAGGATGAAGGAAAACCAGCACAGCCAATATTGATAGTCTGTGTCTTCACTAGGCAATCTCCATCCTCTCTGCCCAGCTGCACCCCCAAAACCAGCTATGTAGGACCTATGAACCCAAAGAAAGCTTCCATGGAACAGGGTTGGGTGCCACTTCAACTCACACCTCCAATTAGTGCTCCATTTTCCCAAAAGCCTGAGTCCTACCGAGATCCTAGCCAAGGAGCTGGCAGGTGCCAGGTCCTCTCTTTGCCAGCTTTGCTGATCTGATCCACTCCTTCACTTGCTTCACTCAAGACCTAGAAGTCTATCGCTGTACAGTTCAATGTCAGTTCATTACTCAAATGACTCTCTTTCTTGCTCTAGATAAGCCCCTGAGCAAAGTTTGCATTGCCTGATAACTGAGCAAGATTTGACTCTTCCCATCACTGCTGTTTAGTAAATCCTAGAGTGGAATGATACAGATTGTTATTATAGGTTAGATGCTGGAGCTAGGTAGTCTTGTGCTTGATACCAGTCCAACTACTCAGATGTGGCAGCTTGAGCAAGTCATTGTAATTCATTAGGGTTATTTCCCTGTTTTAATTATAGTGAAAGTAAGTTCTAATTCAAAGGGTTGTGATGGTTTAACAAAGTAATACAGCGATCAGTATGTTCATAAGAGAGAGCAAACAATTAGATAAAGTCTCAGAACCATGAAGAATTTAGTGTCTCTATGACTGACTGCAATAAAAGTCTGAGAAAGTTCAGACTTATTTAACAGAAATTTCTGTTTCCAAATTAAATTGATTTTTAAAGATCTATTTTTATTATCTTCAGTTATATGTCTGTGGGATATGAGTACATATGAGCATAAGTGCCCACAGAAGCCAGAAGCATTGGATCCCTTGGAGTTGGAGCTACAAGTGGTTGTGAGCAACCTGACATGGGTGCTGGAAACCAAGCTTGTGTTGTGAGCTATTTGTAGACTGAATGAATATGTATTGCTGTGATTGGTGTAATAAAATGTTGAGTGTTCAATGTCCAGGCAGGAGGTATAGGCAGGACTTCTGGGCACAGAGAGAATTCTGGAAATAAGGAAGATGGAGTCGCCAGCCAGACTCGGAGGAAGGAAGATGGGCAGTGTGGAAATGAGGTAACACCACGTGGCAGAACCTAGATGAATATAAATGGGTTCATTTAAGCAGTAAGAGTTATTTGGGGACAAGCCTGAGCAAAGGCCAAGCTTTTGTAATTAATAAATCTCTGTGTTGTTATTCGGGAGCTGGTGCGACAGAGAAAGACTTATGACAAGCTCTGGTTCTCTAAAAGAGCAGGATGTGCTCTTAACCACTCTTCAATCCCACATTCAAATTCAGAAGTTTTATCTGAAGTCTGGGTTCTCAAAGCACCTCAAAATTCTAGTCTATGGGACAAAACAACCTTTGAGACATTGCAACATCTAGTGTACACTAAAATACCAAATAAAAAGGAGGAGTATTGAAATTCATTTGAGCCCATAAAATAATACAAAACAATTCCTCAGGATTAAATAATTCTTGACATAAATGGAAATGCTGCTCAGGAGGTGCACAGCATTAACACAATTTAGATACCACCACAAACTGTATTCTGTTTTTACCCCCAGTGTTTAAATAGTAGGATACTACTAGGCTAATGCAAAGGTTTTGTTCAGTGTTTTACAGTCACTTTTTTTTTTGAAATTGTAGATACATTGTGTGTGATTGCACAGGACTATCCTAAAAAGTTAGCATTAGTGAACTAATAGGAATAAAAAATTAACTAATCCATTTTTAAGACATTGTTTTCATTACTAACATATAAAAATTATATGGATCACACTTAGAAGAAAGATGCTAACTTTTCCATAATTTCTGAAACTTTACCAACTTTCATTCACTAAGTCATGACACCTTTCTGGAATCTATGACTAATTAGTGAAAACGAAAGTGCAAACATCTGATCTGGATCAACACAGGCACATGTAAATATCCTGTCTAAAATCTGAGAATTCCTGCCACATAATGAAAACACATGACAGACAATTTCTCCACAAGATGAATGTGACACTCAGTCAGCCTGACAACACCACTACTGTGGGAAAACACCCAGCAGACAGGATTATCCATGATCTAGCTGACAGATTTGCATGCTCTGTGTTAAGTATAAAATAAAAATCACTGGCAAAGGTTATACATAGGGAAAACCAAGTAATGCTGCACATAGGAATGGACTATTTGAGATAACAAGGGGATGGGCAAGTGCTAACTCCACTTTGTGCCAGAACCAGTGTGGTAACAACATAGTCCCAACCTAAAAGTGAGCACCTGGGGGGGAGCCCTCTGAATATGATCTCACTGACTGACATTTCTACACATTCTAAATAAGTGTGATCTATTGCTATCACTACAAAACTAATCCCTCCTGCTTCAGCCTGTCTCCCTTCCTATATGCATATGTCCCTGCTAAGAGATAGAGTGGGAATACAGGGACTTAGAGACCCTAATACTGACTACTAAAATACTAAAATGTATTTAAGAGTTCATTTAATTGAGTCTTTTGGGTATGCTTATGTGATTTTGCATAAAGAGGAAAGTAATTTCTCCACGTGTGGATAAAGAAAGGCTTCTGGGAATTCTGGTATTGTCCACTGCTTGATGAACACTTGGTTCTTACTTCAAGATGTGAGACAAAAGACTGTAAAATAAATGTGCCTGCAATGTTCATCAGCAAAAAGAAACAATGTGCAGAAAGATGGCCTTGAAATAAAGGTCCAGAGCCATAACCTAGCCTATGGAAAAGACTCCCAAATCTTACAAAATGATAGTAAAATAAACTTTATTAATAAAGTTTTCCAAATTTGACATCACTCAAAAAATATAAATGGAATTTTGCTACTGAAAGCTGAATTTTTTCCAAACTGCTAGTAATTTGCAAAAGAAAACGAAAACATAGTTCAATAAATTTTGCTAGGAGGAAGGTTTGAATTACCTTCCAAGTTTCTCAGTAGAATATACCAGAAAAAACCCTATTAGTGACTTTTTTTAACTACCACATGTCATACCAAACATCACCAACTATTAAGACCACTAACCATTTAGTCTGTTGTTCTAATGATGCTCAAAGAGCTAATCCAAATGTTTCTAAATCCTAATGGCTATTTGACCAATCAGATTTTATCATAAATACAGTTCTAATGGAAATTCAAAATAATCTAGAATTCATCTAAACCCCACTTTAATGTTCTCAGCAAAACACGCGTGTGTTTGATTCTGTTCTAATGTTCACTGTATAAGACAATCAGTTTTCTGCTCTGTAAAGACGTAAGCAATTAGTAAAACCTTAAGGCCTCCAGGACTAGCACTATATGCCAGCATGCCTGAGCTAAGTTGTCATTCTACACTTGTCCAATCTGGCCCAAATCAAGATGAACTCAGGGCTCTATGTACTATGTTAAATACGTCAATTACATTTTGGAGGAAGAATCAAAATCTACATTAATAAAAATAGAGTAAAAAATTATTTTAAGTGTGAATTACATGAAAAGGGCAAAGAGAATTTAAAAATACCCACTGCCAATAAACTCGTTCGATCTTTCCTCAGATATGTTATCAAAAATAAAATAAGAAAAACCGATATTGCTTGTTAGATTAGACTAGGTTGCTGGCTTAAAATCCGTTCTGTTGCCTTGGCTAGAGCTGGTGGGACCCACAGAAATAACAAGACTGTAGGGCCGAGAGGTGAGGAGGAGGAGTTGATGACTATTTTTAGGACCTGTGAACAATGTTCCATTTTAGAACAGGGGTGGCTTCTCATTTTGAAATGTCACAGACCAAGCCCATAAACACATTTCATTGTCCATAATTACATGTTTCACTATCATTTCATGACATCAGAAAAATAATAAATAAGCCTATCTCCGTGCATGCAAGCACACTTGGATACTCATAAATAGAATCCCCCAGTGTTTCCAATGGGGCAGTGACTCAAATTTTCTTCTAAGCAAATTGTGCCACCCTCTCCAGTGTTCCTAGGATTTTAGCCTGTTGTTTGCTTCACAACAGCAGAGCAGTGGGATTCACTGCTGCTGTATCTCCAGCATCATCACTTAACAACTTGTATCTTTAGTAGACAAAGTGCAATTAGGGGTATGGCTGTACATGACAACAGCAAAGGCTGATGAACAAAAGGAAGAACAGTTTCCAATCAGAACAGGAAGCTGTTTCAACCTGGTAAGAGTTTTGGGAAAATTATACAAAGCTTGTTTCTTGACTATAGCTTGTCTATCCCCTTTCAACATGTGTTTCCCCTACCCCTTCCAAGGTCTATTTCCTCTCTTTCCCTCTTTCTACTCCTTGCTAAGACTTGACAATGTCTGAAACATCCACACCCAGCATTTGAGACACTAGACATCAAGCCACAATGTGGAAGACACACTGGAGAAAAGAACAAAAGGCAGAGATGAAACTAAGGGCAAGGGAACTGTGAGTGTGTTATTTAACAAGTGCAAGTGTAGAAATGACTCCTTAAAGTGTGACCTTTTCAGTGAGAGCCAAAGGACATACGGGTCCGAGTTGTGCAGACACCCAACGATGAGAATGAGGGAATGACACAAGCCATAGTCCTAAGATAAACGAGTTCTTGGTAGAAATGAAGCAGTGGCTTGGAGAGAGATAAACAAGATAGAGAGCAAAGAGAGGCAAGGGGTCAGATCACAGTGCCTGGTCTTAAGTCTGTAAAGACGTTTACTTTTAGTTAGACACATGGGAGTCTATTGGGAGGACTGTGGACAGATGGGGGGCTTGTTTCATGGGACACAGAAAAGCAGTTACATGCAGGGAATTCAGCTTGGAGGGAAGGGCAGTCCAGGAGACTAAGACCAGCTGGTACGCAGGCAGGGAAAAAGGTGAATTCTGGATATAGTCTGATTGCAGAGCTGCAAAGATTTTTCTGGTGCTTTGAGGATAAAAGACAAAATTAAGCTCTGCAAGAATTGATAGTGACTCCTGGGAAACAGACCTGGCTTCTTTAGCAGGCAGCCAGAGGAGCAGCATCTGGCAGGTTTGTGGGCAGGATTTTAGGAGTTCACAAGTGGTAATGCTTTAAAACCTACTGGACATTCTAGAAGAAATATCAAACGGATTAGTAAATGCAGTCATTTGGAACTGTTGAAGGAGGTTCAGGTTAGAGACAGAGTTTGAGACTCCAGTACAAAAAGATGACTTAAGGCCTGGCTAGAGGCAATGAGACTTCTCAAAATCAACTGAGGATTCAGTCATCACAGTAAAAGGAAGAGAAGCAAGGACTGAAGCCCCAGGTAGTCCAATGTGGCAATTTATAAGTTGGAAGAAATGAAAATAAATAAGAAAGGAAGCTAGGAAGGGGGCTCACATAAACTTTCCTCCCAGGGAAAATGATTCTGGTCACACTTCCCAGGGCCCATGTTCTACACTGCAGAAAGCAGGTAGCTCAACTGTCCACTAACCCACTCCAGAGCACAGACCTCCAGTGGACACAGGTAGAACTCTAAAAAATACAAGCTTACATATATCCGCACTTGCCTTGTCCATTCACAGGACATGCCTAATGTACAAGTGCAGCACATACTTGGGAGCACACTGAAGAAAGCCTCGGAGCATAGTGTTGGCTCTCTAGGACCAGCTAGCAGATCAGGAGAGAGGAGGGGTAGACAAGAGAACTCATCTCAACCTTTTTGTTTTGTTTGTTGTTGTTGTTGCTGCTGTTGTTCTGTTTTGTTTTTAAAGACAGGGTTTCTCAGTGTAGCCCTGGCTGTCCTGGAATTTGCTCTGTAAACCAGGCTGGTCTCAAACTCATAGAGATCCTTTTCTCTCTGCCTCCCAGGTACTGGGTTCAAAGGCAGGCACCAGCTTCAGTCACCTCATCTCAGGTTTATGGTAGTGTTCCAATTCAGCTACAGAGTGTTTCCCCTGAAATGGTAGATTTATCTAATTATCTCCTCACATTCATCCTGGTTTTGCAGGAACAAGTGCTAACTAGATGCTCTCCTTAACTATGTGTGAAGTGTCAGACAAAGGACACTATGATGCCCCCAGCTTAGGAAGCATCAGGACTATAGCAATCCTATAGGGTGCCAGGCTCTCCACAGGAGGACTCCTGTGCCTCTGGGCTCTGTTGTATTTCTATAGAAAGTCATAGTGCTCCAGAAAGGTCAACTTTTATGTATTCTAATTATGTACTTTCACTTGATTTATGCTATTTGAGTACTTCTAGTGCTATTCTGAACTAAGTATTCATTTAGTCTCCATTCGTTTCATTGTTAATCAAGGCTCTAAGTGGTCTTGATAAAAAGAATGTTCTCTGATGCATGCCCCATTTTCCAAGCAATAGAATTAGTAAATATAGCTAGTTTCTAATTCACATAATTGAGTGAACTACTGGAGTTAGGAGTTGGAAAACTCTGCTCTGGTAGAGACAAGTGAGTAAGTGCTTATATTTTCTATTTGTTAACTACTGTTCTGTTGATTTTCCATGGATAATCTTTGCACTGAGAACCTACCTAGGATGGCTCTATCATGAAGCATAACAGAAGTGAAAGAAACTCATGTTCTGCCTCAACTTTATTTTGAACATGAGTCCCTACCCTGCTGTGGTCTCTCACAAACACTATTGCCACTTGCTTTGGGCACCACTGAGAATTTAATGAAACCTGAGCAATGTGTAGATGGCTTATTGATGGTCACCATAGGGAAGGACTATCTCCCAGAGAGGTGAAGACAACTCTCAACTACCTACAGGCTCTTGATTCACACCAGTTTATCCAGTAGCATCTAAATTCCCTTCTCATGCAGAAAAAGAAAACCCTTTGAAGCCAAGGAAATCTGGAAAAAGACTAATTTGTATCAGACAGGAGAAAAAAATTAATTACTTACAAAATAGAGTGGAATAAGTATGTATGAAGAAAAGTGATTATTCTGTTTGCAGTCAGTTCCCAGAACATCTGATATATTCATATTCACATCAAAATAGCAAGAAGTTTGAAAATAGTGCTTTCTGCATAGCCTACTCTTACTGACCATACTTTAACCAAGTCTTAAATAGAAGAGTTGAGATAACATGGCCAGTAATTACACAGCTACATGAGGCTCCCCAATGACCTACCAAATTCCTTAACAAATACTCTTGGCAAGCGTCATTTTTACCACCAGAGTGAAAGTTAACTCATGTCCCTTCTTAACTTGAAACTACTCCAAAGCCCTGTTAAACATTATGTAGCAGATGTTCACTTGATGCTTATCGGATGGATGGACGGACGGACGGATGGATGGACAGATGAATGTGGGTTTCGTTAGCTCTTTGTAGTTGTCCACCTGGAAACTGGATACCAAAAGGGTATTGATGAAGAAGAGCCAGAACAAGGCATGGGCTGGACTTTTGGCAACTGACAGCCTCAGTATGGAGGCAGCAAGCATGGGAGAGATGCCCCGAGAACTAGCTTCATATCTAACACAGTTGAAAACGAATCGTTAGCAATGTTCCTGTTCTCCAACTCATTCCATCAGAGAAAAAAACTATTGAAGGCACAGTCATGTCCTAAAAATCTTTGTACTTAACAGTGTCTAACACCATACCTTGGACTTACTGGATGCTCACTCAGTATATCAGACAATTTATACTAACATAATTCATCAATTCTGGGAATATGTTCAAGGAGTTCCTACTGAGATACAATGTATTTTAAATTTCAGACTGGTTTAGAAGAGATAAATCTTAACATAATGATTTGGTTAACTGAAACGTGAATGATCTGAAGGGCAGCAGGTCTGTTCATGCCAAAGTCACTCCTGCTGCAGTGAACATCCAGATGGTAATGAGCATATAATACCAATGCAAGGAAGAAGAAGAATGTAACCATCCGTGCTGATGAACACTTCTCTGGTCTGTTTCTCTCAGCAAGTTTTAGTCTTGTCTCTAACTCAAGAATGGTATTTTGTATAGCACTGCAGTTTCAACATGTTTCTTTCACATTCCTTGTAATGAAGGAAGCTTCCTTACACCCCATTTAAGAGTCAGGAGATTTCATTGCCAAGAAGCTTTCTAAATTCCTCAAGATTCCGAGGACACAAACCCAAGGTCATAATGACACAGTTAGCTTTATTACTAATCCAAGTTGGTTTTATGTCTTAAGAGGAAAAAAAATCAAATGAAAACAGAATTTATACATGACTATTTTGCAATATAAAGTACTTTAAAATCTTTTAGTTTCCCATCCAAGTACAAGTTGTGCTGGGGTAAAGGTGGAACAGAAATTGTTGGAGTAGCCAACCAATGACTTGGCCAACCTGAGACCAATGCAACAATAGGGAGCCCATTCCCATACTGCCTGAAGGGCCAGGAGCCAGAAGCTCAACAGCCCAGAGACCTAGAATAGAACCAAATGTGACTACCAAAAAAAAAAGGCAATGTAATGATGCCTAATAATATTTGGCTATCCTTGTAGATTGATGACTATCCAAATTGTCATTACAGAAGCTTCACCCAGCCACTGATGAAAAGGGTTGTAGATACCCAGAGTCATACATTAGGAGGAGCTTGGAGAACTCTGCAGAAGAAGTGGAGAAAGGATTATATGAGCCAGGGGGTTCAAGAGACCACATGAAAACCCAGAGAATCAACTAATCTGGGCCTATAGGAGCTTCCAGAGCCTGAAATGACACCAGGGAGACTGCATAGGACCGACTGCCCTAGACTTTCTTGATATATGTTCCTTGTAAGGTGTATGTTAGGGACAGCATGCTGTCTCTAACACTTTAGTTGGCTTTTAGGAACCTGTTCCTCACACTGGATTATCTTACCCAGCCTTAATAAAAAAAGGGAGGGGTGCTTAATCCTACACAACCTGGTATGACATGCTTTATTGATAATCATGGGAGGCCTGCAGTATCTGAACAGAAACAGAAGAGGAGTAGATTTGGGGAAGAGGGTCAAAAGAGAGATAGGGGAAGAAAATGGGAGGAGTGAAGGGAGGGGAACCCATAAACAAGATGTAAAGAAAATAATCCAGAAGGTCCCGGATAGACATTCTGAAGAAATTAAGAAACAACAGATGCCAGACCAAACTACTATGCCTAGTAAAGCTTCCATTCACCATAGATGGAGAAAACAAGATATTGTATGACCAAGCCATATTTAAACAATACCAACCCACAAATCCATCTCTACAGAAAGTAATAGAATATAAAGTTCAACCCAAGGAAGTTACCTACATCCACAAAATTACAGGCAATAGACAATACCACACTTTTTTCACACCAAAGACATGAAACACATACACAAAACCACCAAAACCAAAATTAACAGAAACTAACAATTACTGGTCATTAATACCTCTTAATATCAATGGTTTTAATTTTCCTATAAAAAGACACTGGCTAAGGATATGATAAGAAAACAGGATCCATTCTTCTGCTGCATACAAGAAATACACCTCAACTTCAAAGATAGGCATTATCTCAGGTAAAGGGTTGGGAATAGATTTTCCAATCAAATGGACCTAAGAAACAAGTGGGTGTAGATATCCTAACATCTACCAAAATAGACTTCAAACTAAAATTAATCAAAAGAGATAAGAAGGACATTTCATATTTGTCACAGGAAAAATTCATCACAATGAAGTCTCAATTCTGAACACCTATGCCCCAAATACAAGGGCACCCACATTAAAAAAAAAAAACACTACTAATGCTTAAATAACATATCAAATCCCACACATTTATGGAGGGAGAATTCAACACCCACTCTCATCACTGGACAGGACTACCAGACAGAAACTTAACAGAGAAGAAATAAAGGAAGGAACAGAAGTTATGACAAAAATCGATTTAACAGACATCTATAGAACCTTCCATTCAAACATAAAAGAATATACCTTTTTCTCAGCACCTCATGGAACCTTCTCTAAAATTGGCCACATATTTGGTAACAAAGTAAATCTCAACAGATAAAAAAAATGGAATAAGCCCCTCTGTCCAATCAGATCACTATGGTTTAAGTTAGAATTCAACAACAACACTAAGAACAGAAAGTACACACACTCATGGCAATTGAACAATGCTAAACTGAATGAATCATCTCTGGGTCAAGGAAGAAATAAAGATGAAAATGAATATATAACATACCCCAATTTATGGGACCCTTTGAAAGCAGTGTTAAGAGAAAAGTTCATAACACTAAATGACTGCATAAAGAACCTGGAGAAATCTCACACTAGTACTTAACAGCACACATAAAAGCTCTATAATAAAAAGAAGCAAACTCACTAAGGAGGAGTAGATGATAGGAAATAATCAAATAATGGGCTGAAATCAATAAAATAGAAACAAAGAAAACAGTACTAAAAGTCAATGAAACAAAGAGTTGATTCTTCAAGAAAATCAACAAGATAGACAAGCCTTCATCCAAACTAACCAAATGACAGACATAGAATATTCAAATTAACAAATCAGAAATGAAAAGGGGAACATAACAACAGACACCGAGGAAATCCAGAGAATCATCAGGTCATACTTCAAAAACTTGTACTCAAAATAACTGGAAAATTTAAAGGAAATGAATTATCTGGATAGATACCACATAAAAAAATTAAATCAAGTCCAGATAAGCAATTTACATATACATATTTTTAAAAATCTCTCAGAGCAACCATGAGCCTGGGCAGCCATGAGCCCTGGCCC
>LOEQ01008250.1:21227-38042 GCA_001685075.1 Bramus lutescens
GAGAAGGAAGACTGTGGCTTGTCATCAGCATTGTTGGCAGACACACAGCAAGGCTGTGGACAATAGCCTATGGGGATGCGTGGCACACAGACAGCACACACATCCTAGGCTCTCAGCAAGGCCCTCATGATACAGCCAGGGTGAGATCTAGTTTCTGCTTCCAAGAGGACATGTCTTCACAGTATGCTTCCACACACCTTTCTGCTCACCTCAAAACACATCAAGACACTGTGAAAATGTGACACAGAGGCAAAGTGCTTAAGGACAGGGCACCTACTTCTAGCTTGTGAGGAGGCCACAGAGTGGTAACCCCGGACAGGGTGGCTTACTTGAATCTCCTGTTGTATCTACAGAGGCCCTTGAGCTCTGCAATAAGTATTTGCATGGTTCAGACAGGGTACAGCCTGCACTGTCTGCACCACATCCTCAAGTGAGTCTGGGGACATGCTGGCCAGAACCATGGAGACAGCACAGACCTAGGAGAGGCAGGGCAGTCATTGCATGAGATTGTGTCCTTATCTCATAGAGGTATTAGGAGTCTGTGTTTCCCTAGGTGTTGGGGGCTGTAGAACCCTGGCCCCTTGACTTTCTTTGCCTGCCTCAGACCATTTGCCTGCTGGAGTGAACTGAACAAAACAACTTGTTTACCTGTGCTTGCAGCTGCTCTGAGCACGAGACCCTGATGGCAGGGGAGTCAGTTCTGGTGAGGCCTGCAGCTGAAAGATCCCTATATAAGCTTTCCTAAAGCACAATAAACTTGGCATTCTCGTATCAAGGATGACCTGTGTCCCCATGTCTGTCTGTCTGTCTGTGTATGTTTTTAAATCTCCAGCCTAGTTTCCAGCTCATGTACCATCCCATAGTGCAGGCGCTACAGGTGGAGGCCCCCAGCGAAATCAGGAATTGGGGAGACATTGGGAGATCGCCCTTGGATGGTTGGCCAGCAAGCGAATAAGAGATTGATGTGAGGGTGGATTGAAGATGGGTGCCTGTAATTCTGTTTAGGTATTGACGGGTCAATTGGTGGTTCTTTTAGAGAAGCAGGGCACTGCTATTAAAACTGAGCCAGCACAAGAGTTTATTAAGATGGTTTTAGAACTTAGTCCCTGGTTTTCACATGCAGGGGTTTTCAATATTCCTGATTGGGAGCAGGTAAAAGCTGACCTTCAAAAAGCTTTGAAAGAGTGAGGGCCAGAAGAATTTCCTATGGAAATATTTTGGCTTGCTCTTAGGGGGAGTTGAGGTGGAGCTAGACCAAAGACTGGTTTTCAATGTGGGCAACCAGGACATTTTGGAAGAAATTGCCCTGCAGGTAGAGGGGCGGGTAGTCAGCCCAGGGAAAATTATGATAATTTGCCCAAAATGTCAGAGGGGGGCTCATTGGGCTAATGAATGCCCCATTAGAACTGACATTCAAGGAAATCTCCCTCCCATGTAGGGAAACAGGAGGAGGGGCCTGCCCCAAACCCCCATAATGCAAGTATACAGGGCAATGAATGGACTGGCTGCTCCTATCAGATTCATTCCTCAAAGAAACACCTCACTGTCCATGACCTTGTCCGAGGCACCCCAGGAAGTGCCAGACTGGACCTCTGTGTCTCTGCCAGGGCAATATTGACCCCATAAATGGGTGTGTAAGCATTGGGGACTGGAGTACATGGACCTATTCCAGAGGGGTCAATAGGAATAGTCCTGGGAAAAAGTAGTTCAGCACTTAAAGGGATTAAAATTTTACCAAGAATTATAGACTATGATTATACTACAGAAATTAAAATCATGATTGAAGCTGGGGTGGGAGTGTTTGTCCATCCCTCAAGGAATGAGACTAGCTCAACTAATATTTTGCCCATGTTTTGCTCTACTAATCCATTCCTAAAACAAGATCGCGGGAAGAAGGGGTCTGGCTCCACAGGACTCTCTGGAACTTTTTGGGTTTCTGGTTTAGAAAACCATCCCACAGTTACATTAACCATTAATGGGAAAAAGTTCAAAGGTCTTCCAGATACAGAGACTGATTCTTCTGTGATCACTAAAAAACATTGGCCCATGGCCTGGCCTCTACAACCGGCCTCTACAGCATTACAGCGGGTAGGAATGGCCAGTTCTCCAGAGTGCAGCACCCAATAGGAAGGTCATAAGGGCATTTTTAGATGATTTGTCCTGGAACACCTTCCCCTCAATTTGCAAACTATGGGGGCAGTTCTGACCACTGAACCTGTGCAGCATACATTAGCAGATCAGGGCTTTAGCCCCGGGTAGGGGCTGGGCAGGCTGTTGCTGACAAAGGGTTGACTGTGAGGCATGGTGGGGACAGAGCAGGGTTGGAAAATTTATTCTGAGGGCCACTGTTGATCCATGGGTGGAACAGTGGCCCCTATCAGAAGAAAAGTTATTGGCTGCTCAGTAGCCTGTGCAAGAACAGTTAGCTGCTGGGCATAAAGTCCCAACCTCTTCCCTTAGAATACACCCCCATATTTATTATCAAAAAGAAATCCGGCAGTTGGCAACTATTATAGGACCTTAGGCAGGTTAACAAATGTGTGGAAATTACAGGACCATTACAGCCAGGATTGCCAAGACCTGTGGCTATCCCTAAGGATTATTGCATGGTGGTGATTGATCACAAGGACTGCATTTTTTACTATTCCTTTGCATCCTGAGGACCCACCCAAATTTGCTTTTAGCGCTCCTGCTAAATTTCAGAGAGCCACACCAAAGGTATCAATGGGTTATGTTGCCCCAGGGCATGGCTAATAGTCCAACTTTGTGCCAGTTGTATGTTTCCAGAGCTTTACAACCCTTAAGGGAGGGAGCAACATCCCCAGCTATATGTCATTCATTATATGGATGCTATTCTTATTGCAGCCTCAAAAGAATGTGATTTTCATGTAGGGTTTCAGACACTTTATGACAGACTGGAACGGTCTGGTTTAGTTGTGGTCCCCGAGAAAATGTAGACTATGTTTTCTTTTCAGTATTTGGGCCATCAGCTCCTACAGACGAGTTTGACCACAAAAGATCACGCTTAGATCAGATCCACATTCTCAATGGCTTTCAACAGCTTTTGGGAGACATTAATTGGATTAGACCATCAATGGGGTTAACAACAGGAGAATTAAAACCCTTATTTGAAGTATTTTTATTTTAGATTTTTTAAAAAAGATTTATTTATTTATTATGTATACAACATTCTGCTTGTATGCCCACATGCCAGAGGAGAACACCAGATCTCATTATAGATGGTTGTGAGCCATCATGTGGTTGCTGAGACTTGAACTCAGGACCTCTGGAAGAGCAGCCAGTGCTCTTAACCACTGAGCCATCTCTCCTGCCCCTTATTTGAAATCTTAAGAGGTGATTCAAACCCCACGTTTCCCAGGCTACTGACACCTGAAGGCCATGAATGTCTTAGTCAAACAGCAGTTAGCAGAAGCCCATCTGAATTATATTGATTATCACCAGCCTTTGCTTCTGCTGGTCTTTTGCACAGCNAACAGCAGTTAGCAGAAGCCCATCTGAATTATATTGATTATCACCAGCCTTTGCTTCTGCTGGTCTTTTGCACAGCCTTGCAGCCCCACTGCAGTCTTTTGACAGGAGGGACCTATTCCGTGTGCACAGACGAGCCTCTCCCAAAAAGGTTGTGCAGCCCTATCATTTGGCTGTCCTGGAGGTGTTGCACACGGCCTACCTGGAAAGTCTTAGGACATTTGGCAAAATCCCTGATAGTGATTGTTCCATACAATTAGGAGCAGCTTAACTGGCTCCAGTTATTTAGCCCAGAATGGACCATCTTTTTAATCATTCAGTCTGCTGAAGTTGACAATCATTACCCCCCTAATAAATTAGTTAAATTTTTTGAGGAACTTCCGGTTTGCTTTCCTAAAATTATTTTGCTAGCTCCCCTAGATTGCGCCCTTAATGTATTTACAGATGGATCCTCTAATGGCACAGTTGCTGTAGTCATAGCCCAGAAGACTGTTAAAATAAAAGTATCCTACAAGTCCACACAAATAGCAGAATTTGCTGCCATTCATTTAGCTTTAGTTACCTTTCCAGCTGAACCTATTAATCTTTTTACTGATAGGATATATGTTGCTAAGGTTCTTCCCTGCTTGGAAACAGCAGGAAATACAGCCAGTACCTCTTCAGTTCATGAATTGTTGACTAACATTCAATTACTTTTGCAGAAAAGATCTCATAAGATTTATATTAGCCACCTTTGGGCACATTCTGGCTTACTCGGTCCTCCTAGGTTGATCAAGTGACCCGTGCACTCTTAATCTCTCTGCCCCAGAATTCCTTGGCCTCTGCCCAGAGGGCTCATGATAAATTCCATCTTAATGTTACTTTTTTGAGGCCCACATATTAAATTTCTAAGGAACAAGCTCTTAAGATTGTTAAAGCATGTCCTTTGTGTGCAGAATTTGCTCCTGTTCTTCATCTAGGAGTTAATCCTTGGGGTCCTTTTGCCCAATCATATCTGGCAGATGGATGTTACTCATGTGGAATCTTTTGGCAAATTGGGATTTGTACATGTTTCTGTGGATACTTATTCAGGCATGCTCTTTGCCTCCTCCCACTCAGGGGAAAAAGTGAAGGATGTAAGAAGCCATTGGCTCCAAGCTTTTGCCTACACGGGGGCCCCAAAATTGATTAAAATGGACAATGGACCAGCTTATTTCAGTAAAGGCTTTCAATTATGATATCCTTCATAAAACAGGAATTCCTTATAATCCCCAGGGACAGGCTATTGTAGAATGGGCTCATCGAACTCTCAAAGACTATATTCACAAAACAAAAAAGGGAGAGTATAATACTCCCTGGGCTATCCTTTCTAATGTTCTATATATATTAGATTTTCTAACATTTGAATCACATACTCAAACATCGGCTGCTCAGAGGCACTGGCAGCTCCGTGGCTCTACTCATCTGATAGCACAGTGGAAGGATGTGTTGACTGGAGCATGGAAGGGGCCTGATCCAGTCCTCACTTGGGTGTGGAAGTGTGTGTGTGTTTCCACAGAATATTGAAAGCCCCATTTGGGTTCCTGAATGGCTTGTGTGTTCTATGGACGGTTCTCCTGACCATCAGCCACGGGCAACAGGTAAGATGGGCCCTGGTCAGGAATCTGCTGGTGCTGATAGTCTCGGGTGACTGTAGTTCCTTTGCATTGATCGGGCTATGGAACAGCCAAGGCTGTGGTGGCTGCTATTGTTACTGCTGCAGCCTCTGAGACAACCAAAATTGCCACTAGTCAGACAACTGCTGTGGTTAGCACTGTTGATCCCCTAGCCAGACAGGTTGCCACTGCCTTAGAGGTCCAGAATTCCCGAAATGATTTTCACCAGGGCATTTTCCAGTTTGATCTATATCCCTCCTTTTATAAGAACAGCCAGAACATGCAGTTGGCTGCTCCCTTTCCTTTCATCATATTTGTGCCACGCCCATGCCAGTCCAGCCACTCCCATACAGCCTAGGCTTGCTGAACAGCTAGGAACTCCTGTAGCTGGAGGGTTTCTGTTGCTCTGCCTCTACAACAGGCATCAGCAACAGCAACAGCAGCAGCAGTGATGTAATATCGCTATTTGCCCAAGAAAATGAGCTTCCTCCAAGAGCAGTATGAGTCAACAGGCTATGGAAAGACCAGTGAGCCAGAGATGGGTAGGACAGGAGCATGTCACAGTCAACCTAAGACAGAGGTCTTGTGTGCTGAAGCAAGTGTTCTTTATGACGGGTAAGATGTGAACATGTGCTTCTGCAACCCAAGACAGACCTGGTCTAATTATATAGAAAAGAGGGAGCTATTGGGGGCTGTAGACCCCCTGGCCCCTTGACTTTCTTTGCCTGCCTCAGACCCTTTGCCTGCTGGAGTGAACTGAACAAAACAACTTGTTTACCTGTGCTTGCAGCTGCTCTGAGCACGAGACCCTGATGGCAGGGGAGTCAGTTCTGGTGAGGCCTGCAGCTGAAAGATCCTGAGAGCTGGTATGTGGCTATCAGTTAAGGATCCCTATATAATTTTCCCAGGAGCATAATAAACTTGGCATTCTTATAACAAGGATGACCCATGTCCCCATGTCTCTCTGTGTGTGTGTGTGTGTGTGTGTGTGTGTGTGTTTAAGTCTCCAGCTTAGTTCCTGGTTTGTGTACTGTCCCATAGTGCAGGCGCTATACCTAGGACCCTCACAGGGCCTAGGAAGGCACTGAAGCCCCCAGCACTGAGGACATACTAGACTGAGCGGCTACCCTGCCCAGCTGATTGGCTAAACAACCCTTCCTGCTCTAAGAGCCTCGCTCTGAGTTTTTATACCACGGAGTGACAAGAGGGTCTGGAAGCAGCAGCCACCCACTAGATCCACCCCACAGAGCGCTCTTTGCTGTGAGTGGTCACTCACCTCCAACATCCGGGACCTGCGGATAGTGATGTGTGTGACATGAGGGGAGGCAGAGCTGGTTTCCACAAGCCCCAGCTTCTCTTTCTCCTTGGTAACCATATTTCGGAACAGGAGAACTCTCTGAAGTGAGCAAAGGTGGGACCAGAAACAGGGTCAACAACTGATGTCAAAACCGAAACAAAACAAAATCCCTTGTACAAAATGACCAACACTCAAGTCAACTGATTCGGGATGAGAACAGGATGCCCTGTGTGCTATGGTTCAGAGGTGTCCTGTGAGAACAGTGCACACTCCCCAAAATATCTCTGGTAATCAGCTAAACTGGCACCAAGACAGATGCCTTTCAGAGAGGGGCGCTTGGCCACAGCTGGAGTCCAGCAAGAACCAGTGCCATCGAAACCACTTTCATACGGTCAATAGCCATCTCAGAAGCCCAGGGGCACTGCCAGTCACACAGGCTGCTTTTGACTGATGCGCCTGGTCTAGAGGAAATTAATATTATGATTTCAGACACAAAAACCATTTGAAGACAAATTTTCTGACTGTCAGATATAAAAAAATGAACCTGCAATATAAAGATGCTTGGCCTTCTTGCCTGCTTCCTGTGTCCTCAGACCTGCACACAGCAGGTTCTCAGTCACCGTTTAGAGAGAACCTGTCTTCTCAGCCCTAGGGTTCTGACAAGCATCTGTATCTTAGCAAGAGACTCAGGCTGGCCTCTGTCTTCTGGTCTCAAGTGGCTGGGAGCACATGCAGATTCACTGAACCCAGCAGAAGGCCTTCCAGTACATAGTGAGAACACAGGCCTGAGTATCACCACAGGGGCAGGGACAGTAAGCTGACTGAACATGCGTACCAGCCACAATCATGCTTTCCATAAGGGAGCTGGAGGCTGCAGAGAAGGCTCAGCTAGCTCTTAAGAGTCTGGTTCTCAGCACCCACATGGAAGCAGCCTAGATGGATGTCCAAACAACACGTGCAATTCTATCCAGTGGTAAAGACTGCGGTCACATCACTGACATGAAAATAGGTAGGCGTGGGGACCATCATGCTAAGGGAACTCTGCCAGGTGTGCCAAAGGTGTTTTCTTCCACACGTGGAGTCTAGATTTAAATACATATACATATGATACAAAAGCAGAGGGGCAGGGTGGGGAAGAGGAGGGGGAGGTGTGGAGGTAGGGAGGGGAAATGGCAAAGGAGAAAACAAAGTAAAACAGGTAACAATGACACTCCATTTCATTTAATCCTTATATTACCTCCATCAAGGAAAAACAGTTAAGAGAAAAAGCAATTGCCAGTGGCTTCCAAGATAACCTAGGTACTCAGTGGAAGGACTGTCCCTCCATAAGCTACCTGGAATTAATAAAAAGACCATGTTCCACATCCCATCAGAAGTTCTGAGGGTTCCAAGATTGTGAGGGAGGGAGCAGAGAGAGGACCCAGTGACCCACTCCCACCTCTCCCTTCCTCAGCAGCTTAAAAAACAATATTTAAGTCATGTGGGGAGACAACCCCAACTCTCTAGAAGGGTCACCTGTGACGTGTGGGTAGCGACTGTTCCCAGAAGTGGAGCTGGAGATACAGGGGATTATGGGAATACTATCAGTCTCTCAGAATCACAGGGAGCCTGACTGGGCTCTAGATTTCCATGGAGGATGAAAAGAGGGTCAAGGCAACCTTATCCAATGTTTAAGAGACTGGGAAGCTTCAGTGACCACAGCAGACACCTGAGTGAGGACAACTCTCTCAGGACAGTGGGACAAAGTTCAAGCCCCCACTTCACAGCTGCCTTATCCTACCTCCGGCCATCCCGCCCCACAGAAGATGGAAGATTCACAAGGCGGATAATAGGCATTGCAAATTTTAGGAGATTCAACCTTGGATTAGAGACACTAACTTTGGGGGCTATTCAAAGACAGGGCAGACATCACCAAGCAGTAGGAAGTTAAAGGTGAGGAGGGGTGCACAGCACAGGATGGCTAGCTTCACCAAGCTGTGGAATTTCTAGGAGAGGTGTGTGTGTACCTGTGTGTGGTCTCTCAGGGAAGAAACATGTGACTGAGTAATCTCCAGGAGATTCCCTCATTCCTAAGGCCTGTCCATGAAGCAGCCACATTACTGGCACACCACTGCATAGGCAGATGAGCAGTGACCCAAAGTATTATAGAGTAAAGCCAGAGAGCAGTGAGGACTCAGTATCTCCAAAGAGCAAGACTTACAAACACTTCATCTTTGCTCTTTTCTAAATATGTACCTGCTGGGGGAGGAAAGAAAAGGGGCCTTTTCTGAAGGGGGCACGAGGGGCACGAAACTGTCCCAGTGTCCAGCACATCCAGGAAGCTCCTACCATAGGGTCTGGCCCTTCCCAAGGCTTTTGCATGCTCTCTTCCTAGTGCTCTCTGAAAAATCCCTGGGCTCCCCACCCCCCTCTGCCTTGGTGCCCTGCCGGGCAGATCCCTGTTGCCCAGGGGGAGCTGCTTACAGACCTGCCTTTGTCTATCTCCCTAAGCTGGGGTGGCTTCCACTCCAGCCCTTCTTGATGGTGAGCATAACTTGTAGACTCTGTCATCTTCCTCCTCTGGCTCGACTGCTCTGGCCAGCCTGTTTTAATGTTCTTGCTTCTAGTAAGTCCTCACACGATGGCCAGAGCCATCTTTTGGAAGCACAGCTCTGAGCATGGCCTCTATTCTGGATTAGCCTCAGGCTACTACTAGCCTTGCTTTATAAGGTTCTGGCTTCATTTCTGACTCCATCCTTCATATTTTCTCTCATCCCAGGTCTTGAAGCTCTGCCCCTCACTTCCCTGTGAGCTGAATATATCATTTGTATTGTTTCTGAGTTAGAGCAGACCGAATACCCTACTGCACGTATTAGAAAATACCGATTAGATGTAGATGAAATCTAAGTTAAAAAGTTACTTTAAATCTCACGCAGTGGATCTAAAACTTCATATAATCTTATGTAAAACCTAAACTGAAATCCAAGTAACAAGAAAATCCATCAATGGGAGATTGTTGACAATTTATTTTTTAATTAAAATTATTTTTCACTTAAAAAAATCAACTAATTACATGTGCTTGTGTGGGTACCTGCCTTGCTGCTGTGTGGAGGTCAGAGGGCAATCTGTTAGAGTTAATGCTTTCCTTCCACCGTGTGTGGGGCCCTCTTGACCCTTGAGGGCTCCATTAGGTCCATGTGCTGGGACTTACACAGCACACAGCTCGCATTACCTGACTTCAAACCACCTACGCTGTGTTAGCACAAGCTGCCCAAGTAAGACAGACCACTGCTGCGTGTGAGGGATGAGTGACACCCACAGACATTTCCAATTACAGTGGCGAGGAGCCAGAAACAACACGGGGACAGAAGGTACCCAGTCAACTCACGTTCTTGTGAGGAACGACATGGGGGATGTGCTGCAGGATCAGCTGAGCCCTCCTGCGGTCCTTGTCAAGTTCCTGGAAGAGCACCCCAGGCTTGAGATCCCTTCAGGAGAGAGACAGACAGATGTGGTTACCAAAACCTGGAAAGTCTTTCTAGTGCAGGGCTGGCAATGCAGGGCATGTGGCCGAGTATGGCTGCCATCTACTTTTGGAAATCTTATGGGATACATCCACACCTGTTCAAGCCTATGTGCTTGGTCTGTGGCTGTCTTGGTGGCACCACAGCAGAGGGAGTGGCTAGGGCCGAGGCTGTCTGGCCCACAGAGCCCTGCACGGCAGAGTCTGCGAGGCCCTGCTCTGTTGTCAGAACTGCAACCATTTCCTGAGATCCCACAGGTCACTGACGGAAATGTGGATATGCTCTTGAGTTCAGTTTCTGTCACAGGGCTCCCCAGCCCACCTCCTCACACCTGAAGGCAGTTTTTACTCAGGTAATTCTGTTGATAATATAACTATTGGATCAGCTGGGAGATGAGACAGCTGCTGAGAGTGACCTGGCTTGTCACCATCAACTGACTGGAGTGACACTGGTGAAGAGAAGGGACTGCTACGTGACATACCCAGACAGGCGCTTCACAGACAAATGGACAGGGTGCAAGAGAAGAGACAGTTTCTTGCCCTGAGTACAAATGCCGAGCAGCTGGGTACTTATGCTGCAGGCATGAGGGAGGGAGGACCTGGGCTTCCTAGCCTTGCCCTACCCCGTGCTCACTTTCGCAGCCAGTGGTCCTCAGGAGCAAAGCGCCTTCGGCAGTCTCGCTCATACAGCACCATGAGCCACCCGTGGACGGACTGGAACAGCTCCAAGGTCTCACCCTTGGCATTCTCTGTGCAGCAGACAGGAGGGGTCAGAGTTGGTGGGTAATGCTCAGCATGGCAGGCCTGAGCTCTGGCACTCACTTCAGTGGGACCACAGGCTCTCAGGAGTGTTCTAAATGCCCCTAGGGCCTGGGCATCTTTCAGGGAAGTCACCCATGCTGCACCCCAAGAATGCACCATCCAAAGGCCCCTTTTCTCTAAGGAGCTTTGGACTGAACTAGCAGAAACATATTAGATGTAGACTTCCACACAGCAGGAACTGGCACAAGCTCCATCCCTATGGAAACCAAAGTGTAGATGTAAAGGGCATTTCAGTGCAGAGATCGTCACTAGTAACAATCCCAAGTGCGCAGCCTGAAGGAGCCAGCAGAGAGACCTCTGCAACCACACTATCTCATGAGCTCGCACAGCCATGTGAAGACAGGCATTCTCTACCACCTTTAAAGCTGAGGCACCTGCAGCTAAGGGTACAGCTGGCTGCCTGGGGTAGCACCAAAGAAGGGAGGTTACCTTTGCCTTACCTACGATTCCATCCCAGATCATCTTAAACACGAAGGAATTGAGAAAAGAGGAGATGGTGACTAGCTCTTCCAGCTTGAATGAGATTTGTTCTTCATACACTTCAATGTCATCGAGGATGCTACACGGGGCAGAAAACTGTTCAGAATTTTCCATTGAAAAATGGAAACGAATGAGACCTAGCTGTCTTCTAGACAAAACAAGGTGAAGAAACCACTGGCTTTTCAAGACACGTCCTGCACGGCTTGCAGACAAAATGGCATGATGTCTGAGATCAGCCCCAGAGAAAGCCAGTGGAGGGGAGCTGCTGACTGCTGGGTGTTTAGATGAAGCAAGTCGGCCATGAGCTAGGGATAGCTCTTGAGGGCTTGCTAATCTCTACCTTTTGTTTACTTGAAATTGTTCAGAGTAGGATGACAGACAGAACAATGAAGGAAAAACAGTAAGTTCTACTCAGAGCCTTTCCCAGGGAGGCCTGACACATTCTCTACCATGCCTCATCCATGCCTGACCATAAAGGAGTCTTGAGTCAGTTGGGGCTTACTGAGGAGCACTGTGAAACCAGATCCCAGGTCTAGGAGAGAGACCACTAGTCACTAGTGACAACAGTGAGCAAGTGAATGTTTGAAAGACTGTATGAATGGATGGATGGATGGATGGATGGATGGACGGACGGACGGACGGTTGGATGGACAGACGGATGGACATGACACAGCTCAACTAAAAATGTATGGAACCCTCTCCATGCGCTTTAGAATACAGCTCAGTCCTGGGTTAGCCTTGTCTCATCCATTAGTGTATTTATCCTGGTCAGAAGACCCCTTCCTTTAGGGCACCTAGTCAGCTAGCTACATGTCCTGAACCCTCTTGATATGAGATCTTCTAGTCTATACGGCGCTGCTTGAGGTCTGTTCTAGATCTTTGGAGAGAGTGGAAGACAGACAGCAGCAAATGCAGAAGAGAACAGGAGGATTCTTGCAAATGTCCTAGGCTGCCTGACCGCATTCTAAATAATGCCTTCTCTTAGTTACTTTATGTGGTAGGTGACGTTACCTCTGTCCCACCAATTAGGAAAGAGCGGCTCAGCGAGGTCAACTTGACTTGTCTAGAGTCAGCTTGATAACTGGGCAGTAAGCACTCAGCACTGATTATCTCCTGTAATTCCCTAAGGCGTCCCTATGCACGCCTCAGAGGTGGGTGCTGGAGTTACTTCATTTATAGATGAGGAAACTGGTGTCTTGTAAACTCTGAGTCTGGAGTTTTCCTGTAATTACCTACAAGTGAATAAATGGCTGAGGTACGGTTTGAACACATCTCCAGAGACCGCAAAGGCACAGCTGCTGCTCTGGAAGTACCTAGCAACTGCTGAACACCCGGTGCATGCCGCCTGCGTTGTGAATATGATCTGTTTTTGTGGTGGGAGATGCGAAGGGCTATGGGTTCTTGCCATGTAGACCAGGCTGGCCTGGAATTTCTGCACTCAAGAGATTCCTCCTAAGTAGCTGCCGTTACAGGCACGCATCACCACGCCCAGCTCTTGGCCAGTTCTTAGGGTGGCCTACCACATGGGTGTGGTTACTTGCTTCCCCACATTGTTGATGGCCCCACTGAGTCCTAGTCAGAGCATTCAGCCCCCATCAACATACGTGATGAGATGCCGGGAACAATCACAGAACAGCATCAGCATGGCCAGGAGCTGCTTGGACTCTCCAGTGTCACTGTTCAGGCATTCCAAGAAGAGCTTTAACCCTCCATGGGGCCCCAGCTCACAGATAAATGCCCACAGCTTGGGCAGCAGGTCATCAAGGTACGTAAGGCCTGGAAAAGGAGAGAAACCCAAGCTTCAGGTGGAGACTTCAGCTGGTCTGCTATTTCTTTTCTTTCCATTGGAAAAGCACAACACTTAAAGCAGTGTGTGAGAGACAGGCCAGCAGGAAAAGCTTTTCCACCCTAAGGGTCAGAGCAGCAGGGGCAGCTGACACTGGGTAAAGATGCTCACAAGCGAGACTCCACAGTGCGAAGCTTCCAAGCACACCCGCCTGCAAAGCCCAGCGCACTCTGCCTTATAAGAGGAGTTGAAACTCAGCGAGGCTGTTACTGTCCCTATCCCATGGATGGAGTCAGAGCCAGAGAGAGAACCAGGGTCTGTCTGACACAGCAGCCATGTTTTAATTCAGGAAACCTGCTGTGGGATGTCTTTCTGCATGCTGTGAATATGTCTTATTACCATTGGTTAATAAAGAAGCTGATTTGGCCAATAGCCAGGCAGAAAGGAGTCAGGTGGGAAATCCAAACAGATTTAGGGAGAAAAAAAGCAGAGTCAGGGAGATGACAGCAGCTGCTACAGAAGCAAGGTGTGAGGTAAAAAGTCACAAGCCCTGTGGTAAAATACAAACTAATAGAAATGCATTAATTTAAGTTGTAAGAACTAGTTAATACTAAGCCTGAGCTAATAGGCCAAATAGTTTTTAATATTAAGCCTCAGAGTGGTTAGTGGAGAACTGGCGGGTGGGACAGACACCCCAGTTAGAGAAAAAAGCTAAGGTCAGAGGGTATTTTTAAGCTCTGCAGGCCAGGCAATCTATTGTTGAAAGCTTGAGACAATTCAATTGATCAGGTTTAACTGAGTGAAGAATGACTGCACACTGGCAACACTCGGAGTGCAGCTTCTAGGCCGGCAGGCGGCTGTTTTCTCGGTCTTCATGGTAAGTAAGAACAGGCCAGGTTTACCTGGACACTGTTACTACACTCAGAGCAGACACAGCAATGAAGGAATTGAATGGATCTGGCTGTGTTCCAACAGAAGAGTATTTGTGACGGTGACAGGCTGGCTTGGTCTATGGGCAGACCCCTGCCTTGAGCAATCTCACAGGCTGACCTGGTCTATGGGCTGCAGCAGAGACACCCCAAAATGAACCCTTGGAGCAAGCAACAGGTACAATGGGAGACTTCTAATCTGCTTCCCAGGGATTACAGGGCCTGGACACACAGGCTATAGACTGGCACAGCTCTGGCCAATGCTGTGGCAGAGATTAGGAAAGCCTGGCTGAGGCTCCAGAGTGGTAGCTAAGATGCCCCAGAGAGCAGCAGGCCTGCACTGGACCTGATTCCTCTCAGTGGGGAAGGCACTCTCAGAATTAGTCTCAAGTGAAGCCTGTCTGGGTAAGACATGCTGCCTGGGGTGGGACTCTGGGAGACTCCCTCAGCGCTACTTAAGGATGCTGACAGGTGAACGGATGACCTGTGAGGAGGCAAAGAGACTAGAAGGTGGATGCCGCTTGTTCCTGTCCAGCATACTGGCTACACAGGGGCTTATGTGTATGCAAATCATATACACTGAAGAATTCAAAAGCCTTACAATTTAAAAACACATAAAGAAACAGAGTAATCTTACATTGCACTGGGCAAAACTAAAATATCTTACTGAATACAAGAAGAAAGCAACTGCCCGTGTGACACACACAGGGAACAAAAGGCCCACAGGTGGTCGCAGGGCTACGTGCTGTGGGCACACAAGGGTGCAGTACAGTTGCACTGTTCTAGAGCCAGGCCAGCTCTGCAACTGTCTTAAGATTACAGCAAAAGAACGAACTCCATAGCATTTTTATCACAAAGGGTGTGAGCCAAGAGATTGATTTTCATCTTTGGCACAGAAGAATGAGTTTTGTTGTGAGCTCACCTTAAAGAGACAGGTGGTAACCTCAAAATCCTCTCCCCCAAGAACCTCTCAGGTCCCTCAGGTCCTGGGGGCTGTAAATGCCAGGCAGCTCCTGCCCTGTTTTCCTCCCACCAGTTTCTTCTGGGGAGCCGCCCAAGGCCCAATGTTGCCTCTAGCTCAGCAGCAAGGCTGAAGAGGGGCTCAGGCCACAGAGGCAGTGTCATCTCTAGCCCTCATGCCCCTAATACCATGTACCCGTGAGAACTACAGATGCACCTTTCAAATGCACATAGAGCCAACTGCTTCTTCTTTATCACTTGTGCTACCAGTGGGGATGACCTGACATTACTCTGCCACGAAGAGCAAGTCTCAGTTGGGGTGGCATTTTTGACACCAGACTGCCTTCCACAAAGAACTGTGTGGCCCTCAACAGCAGCAGTGCAAGGTGAAGCTCTGGACTCTGCTGCTGCTGTGAACTGCTGGTCTCCCTGACTCTAGACTATAGGCCCGGGACAGAGACCCTGGCATCCTCAGTGCCCCATACAGACAAGATGCCGACTACCTGGAGTGAACACACAGAAATAAACACAGAGCCAGCAGCAATCAAAGATTTAAAAACACAAACACGCAGCCGCCTTTAGCCTTTCCTGAAGCAAATGGCTTCCCAGTTAGAGATGTCCAGAAGATCAGTTCATACCAACAATGCCTGGGCTGCCCCTTAAAGGGACCCTGAAGCCCCAAATCTGTCCTTACAGAAGAGATTTTCTTGCTCAGCTAAAAGAAAATGTGGGGCATATCCACATGATGAGCATCATGCAGCCAATAAAAATGAGGTTTCTGAAGAACTGACATGATAAATGCTTATGGGTGATGAGAAAAGGGTGAGATGTGTCTGTCTGAGCACACCTATACTGCGTGTGAGCATACTGGGCACAGGTGGGCATCGCTGGGAGGTGATGGTGTTAGGCTATTTACAGTCTTCTTCCTGTCTCTTATCTTTGTGATCTACTCAGAAAGGAACTCTAAAAAGTTGTACTTTGTAATTAATTAAAGAGCTCGTAAGGGGAACAAGATGGCAGGAAAACTGCCTGCCCACTGTGGAAGTGGGTCTGACCTGTGAGGATCTGAAGGCGGATCTGCGTGAGAGTCGCCAGCGAGGTCTGGTAAAGCACACAGATGCTGCAGACTTTCTGCACCTCGGCAGAGTCGACGCGCCGGCCCCCGACAGGTCTGAGAATGTTCCGAACCGAAGCTGACTTCTGAAATGCACGCTTGAGGAGACCTGGCACGGAGGGAAGAAGACACACAGCAGAAATTCAGCCAGCTGCCAGCTCCCACCTGTTGAGGAAGAGCATGGCAAGAACCCTAGTCATGGCAGGGGCGGCGGGGCTGCGGCACAGTCCAATGTGTGTGAAGCCCAGAGACCAGTGCTTGTCAGCACAAGCCAGCCATGTTCAGCTCTCGTGGCATTCTCTGATTGTGTCACAGAATTTTATGAAGACATGGGGCAATGTTGAGGACGATATTAGGGGAGGAGGGGCAGGGGCCCAGGTGCTGTGTATGTGTTCTGGAGGCCTCAGGTCCTGGCTGAATGGCATTCTGCTTCTGCCTGCGGCTTTCCTGTCCATAAGCAGAAGAAGTGATGTGCGTTGGAGCCCACACTCACCACCACCTACCAGCAGCAGAACCATCACCTATGCTCTAAGGACCTGACTTTGCAAACTCCATTTTAGAGAAAGGGCTTCATCTCAAGTCATATAATGAGCTGGGAACTGGGCGATCTCAGCTCCAGAAATGTGCTGCCATAACAGAATTGGAACAGATACCCTAAAAATGGCCAATTAAGATAGGGAACAGGGCCATAAAATTTCACAAGGTCCAGATGTTCTTGGGAGGCATCCTGTCCTTGAAGATCCCTTGTCAGTAATTTATAGCTCTTTGTTAGGTCTTCTTTTCTTTCTTCTTTTTTTTTTTT
>LOEQ01008251.1:71690-91724 GCA_001685075.1 Bramus lutescens
CACATTCATCTTTTTGGGTCTGTGTTACCTCACTCAGGATAGTGTTTTCTATTTTGATCCGTTTGCATGCAAAATTCAAGATGTCATTGTTTTTTTACCACTGAGTAGTACTCTAATGCATATATATTCCACTTTGGTTTTTTGATTAAATGTTGACTGTATTTTCCTGCTTTTGTTCCAGTCTTTTTCTCATTAACAAGTTTATTCTTTCACAGACATTGTACATGTTCTTGAATGATGTATCTATGTGGAAATTAAGGAAGTCATATTATGTAAATCTATACTTTTTTCTGTAATCTAATTATTCATTTTTTGAAAATGATGGACCTTTACTAATTTTATTCAGAAAATTCCTTACCTCATCAGTTGCTTAAGTTTTGGGTTTCTGGAAAGCTTCTATGCAGAGACTGTTTTTTTCATCTTAGATGCCTGCCTCTTTCCATTTTCTGGCAGACCTGTGTGTTTCAGTTGTTGCTATCATCACCTTTGAGTCTTTCCTACTTAAGTGTTGATATGAATCACATATAATCCCAATGAGCATTCTGAGTGTTTCCATCATGACTGTAACTTTGTGATTAACTTTCCTCTTATAAATTGTTGGACAAAGTTATTGGATTGTATTCACTTAATGGTGCAAATTTACTTTACAGACCATCTAAATTTTGGTGCATCATGTTCCTAAAGATCATTTCTTTACTTCTTCATTTATTTTTGTTTTTCTTGTTTCTGTTAATCTGAGAAAGACTTGGCTTATTGGATTAAAGGTATTATGTGTCTTTGTATGTGGATCAGCACATTTTTTTGTGGATGACCTGAGTTCAAACTTACATTCAAGTTGGGAGGTTAATAAATCTCTACTATTCCCAATCCATTGGATCTGACAATCTCTATTTTTATATATCACATGTACACATATGCAATGCATTTTGTCTCATGTACAAACACACTCAAAAAATAGCAATAACCTTGTTTTCAAAAGTGCTTGTGACTTATAAGGAAGTCAGAGTAAAGCAAGTTACTTTATGTGCCCACTGATTCTTTAAAAATCTGTTCTTGAAATTTCTTTTAAAAGGTTTTCATTTCCTTAGTGTGATACAGACTTAGAGGCAATCACCAATTATAGCAAATGAAATGGTGTCTAAGTGATCCTAACAGACATCATTTTCTTTATCATAAGAGAACAGGATGAGTGAAGGCCAGTGATTTCTTATAGTTTGATTGTGACTAGAATCTTGTAGTTTTTGTTTAAGGGACCATAGTGTATATTTGTAGAACTGTGCTTGAGTCTTGTTTGGTCAGTGGTGCCACCTATGCTCTTGATTTTATGAACCGTAATCTAATTATATCATTCATTTTTTTTGAAAATGATGGACCGTCACCAATTTGTATTCCGAATATTTTTTTGTTATCAGTTCCTGACGTTTTTGTTTTGAAGTTTCTGTGGAGCGACAGTTTTGGTTTTCTGTTCTTTATCTTAGCTGCCTGCCTCTCTCCATTTCCTGGCATATCTGCGTTTTCCAGTTATCTTCATGTTTAGGTCTTTGCTGCTTAAGTGATTGACAAGAATAATACATTGTCTTTTGTTCTCTAAAACCTTCCCGTATTTATTGTCTCTGTGTGCTAATAGCCTCAGCCGTCAACATGACAAAGCCTAGGGTCATCGGAGGGAACATCAACTGAGTCCGTGCTTAGATCAGAATGTCTCATTTCTGTCTGAAGAGACTGTGTTGATTGATAATTGATGTTAGAAGATCTTTCATTTAATTGGCAATGTCTCTAATCAAGTGGGCGTGGGCTGATTAAGAGAGCTAGCTGAGCACAAGACAGTGACAAAGCACAAGAGAAAACCAGGAAACAATGAATGGTTCCACATGTTTTGCCTTCATTGATTAACTTGAGTTTCTATCCTAATATCGCACAGTGGTGGACTCTGACTTGGAGGTAACAACCAAATAAACCTGTTCATTACCAGAGTTGCTTTAGGTTAGATAATTTAATCACAGGAACAAAGAAGAAAGTTGGAATAAAAATGGTACCATTAAAGTGGTTTTGTTGTTGCAATGGACTTGGGAATATTGACTGTGGAAGAATTTTCAAGATAACAGGACTTTAGATGGCAAAAGTCATAGAAAACTCTACACAGCTTAACTGACTGTCATTGTAGGACCCGAAAGACAGGAGTGTTGAGAATAGTGGCAGGCAGTGGAGGTAAAGGTTGTAGGATTTTAGTGGACAAAAGGCTCTGCAGGGAGCAAAGGAGTTGGATTGGCTCATCTACCCTGAGAGACATGTGTCCTAAAATCTATGGCTCCTGGGGCACAGTGTGCCTTTCAGTTGCTGACTTGGTGATGCACTCCTTCAAGCAGTGAGGCATTCAGGCTAATCTGTGTTTCTCTGAGTCTTCCCTTAGTGGTCAAGGAAGTGTGGAAGCTCAACAAGACAATTGGTCTGAGATAATAATCCTGTATTCCTTGTATAGCTTGCAGTCTTCATGATATCCTGGCAACTACACTGTATTGATCCTGGAAATTTCTATTAACTTCTATTTATGATAAAGATATAAAATGTCTGATTGCTCTCAATAAACAGTCATAGCTTTATCTTGCTGTGGCCGGCCTCTCCAGCCCAAGCCTGGCTTCATTCCTTGTGGCTCTATTATGTGCTCTTGGCCTGGTAAGTAAGTGCAGGTGCTTAGAAGACTTCATAAAAATATTTAACTAGAGATCATTTGTGTGATATTTTGGCCCCAAACCTATCTGAATTTTTCCATGTCCCGAGAATAAAAGCACTAGATAGTTTCAGATCACAGTCTAGTGGTGAAAAAGAGACAGGGATTTTCAAGGATTTTAGCATCATTAAAGGAAGGCCCTTGCTGTGCATTCAAAGTTTAGAAAGGTGCCCTAAGTCTAAGACTCTATCCAGCTATGCCCTTAATTTATGGAAGGAACATAAAATGTAATTCTTGTCTTATGTTGGAGGGAGGCCCCTTGGCCACTTGTTTCCCAGCTGCCCAGACCCCCAAAATAACCACACAGAAATTGTATTAATTAAATCATTGCTTGGCCCATTAGCCCCAACTTCTTATTGGCTAACTCTTACATATTAATTTTCCCCATCTCCATTAATCTGGATATCACCACAAGTTTGTGGTCTCCCAGCAAATTTCAGCACAACTGTCTCCAGTGGGGGATCCATGGCATCTCCTGACTCTGCCCTTCTTTCTCCCCACATTCAGTCCAGTCCTCCCCACCTGCCTAAATTCTGCCCTAGCAGCAGGCCAAGACAGTTTCTTTATTCATTAATGGTAATCACAGCACACAGAGGGGACTCCCACATCCGTCTCAGGAGCAGCATCATACAGAACCTGCAGTAAATTAAGTCCAACCTTGGCAGGGTCCATCAGATCTTGGCATCTCCTATGTTTTACTAATTCTGGAAGAAAGAGAGATGCAAAATGTAAAGGTCATGGATTCTTCTTCTGTGGTCAGTTCATCACAATTGTAGCCATGTATGGTTGGAGATTCAGAGCCCCAGTGAAGAGACTGTGAGAGTTTATTACATTAAGTGTTGAAGATGAAGCTGGCTTACATTTGAGACCACAGGATGTTGAGATTTCCAAGCATTGAGACATCTGTCATGGAGGCCTGCATATGAGGAATGGAAGTAGCAATGGAGTGAGGTATATGAGAAGTTGCAGGGGGCTGTTTGACCTTATTTTGATAATAAACTTTGCTTGTAGTCAGAGATCAGAGCTAGCCATTAGCTGAACAAAATATCCTAGAGGCTTTGAGGACTGNGGATTCTTCTTCTGTGGTCAGTTCATCACAATTGTAGCCATGTATGGTTGGAGATTCAGAGCCCCAGTGAAGAGACTGTGAGAGTTTATTACATTAAGTGTTGAAGATGAAGCTGGCTTACATTTGAGACCACAGGATGTTGAGATTTCCAAGCATTGAGACATCTGTCATGGAGGCCTGCATATGAGGAATGGAAGTAGCAATGGAGTGAGGTATATGAGAAGTTGCAGGGGGCTGTTTGACCTTATTTTGATAATAAACTTTGCTTGTAGTCAGAGATCAGAGCTAGCCATTAGCTGAACAAAATATCCTAGAGGCTTTGAGGACTGATTTAAGAGACAGGAAGTAGGTGGGTGGGGCTGAGAGAGGATCTTTCTCTCTTTAGATGGAGGAGGTAGGAGGCACTGGTGGTGCTCTGCTGCTTCTCTGATCTCTCAGGTTCATACCCCGATATCTGACTCTTGATTTTTTTTATTGATAAAGATTAATTAGATTAACACTTCATCATGTATCTTAAAATGTATGCTTAGTTAACAAAAAGGGGTAATTAAGGGCCGCAGAGATAGGTTACAGAATAGATTATTAACTTTAAACGGTGTATACTGTAAACCAACATAGACATCAAGTCTCATGGACTGAACAACTACTGAATTCTTCACTTGATCTTAGACAAAAGGCTGAGAAGCAGTGTACTGGATTTTTCCATTTTCCATTGGTAGGCAGCTATTTTTAGACAACCTGGATCACAGCCTGTGAGACATTCTAATAGTCCACTTTCTTCTTAAATGGTGAGATTCCTTCTACCAGTCTGGTTCCTGTAGAGAATCTTGAATAATGCAGCTGTACATTTTTGTGCATCAGTCCAGGAGGAAGATGTGCTGGCTAACAACAGTGTACATAAAATCATGCTTCCTGGCTCCATTATTCTCTACATATTCAAATTTCCACATTGCTATGAATTTCAGGAGGAAAACTCATAAAGCTGTGGAGCTGTCATCCAGCCATCAGATGGGGGTAAGATCTTGTTTGAGATCTGGTTCTTGCTTTTCTCTCATGGTTGTTTGAAATTGCTGACAACCAGGTAAAAAGTACCCTCAATTCATCCAATCTCAGTGTGAAGCCACAGCAAAAACATCTTTTGTGACCTGAAAACTCTCTTTGTTAATATTCTGGGCTTCCTTCTCCCTGTTGGACAGGGAATCACTCCAACCACATAGTACAGTCCACTGTACAAGCTAGCTAGCCATGTTGTGTTCAGGAGGAAAAAGGGAAATTTCCTGTGGAGTGCAAGATTATAACAGTGTCTGATTTAGAGCCGGAGCAAGTGCTATTGAAATGCATATCTTAGGAGATCTAGAAAAGATCTTTGATGGGGGGGAAGGAATGGCCAGGAACCACCATGCTGTGTTTTTAAGCACATTATAGCCCCATGGGAGGTGTTCTTGTCACTCAGGCCTTACAAGCCATTCATGCCCTCCTGGTGTCCTGCCAGTCACAAGTGGTGCAGGGCTCTTCCGGTCAGCCATCTTCAGACTTGACATTGAAGAGGAGCTTGTACCAGCGGTTTCCTGTGCTTTGGTGCAGTTTCTTCTGCGTGGAGTTGATGAACTGAGAGCTTTGGTGAGCTGACGAACCACAACATAGTGAGTGAGGGAATGCTGTGTCCAGACGGGAAAGAGCAGAGGGTGAGGTGCAGGAGACACTATGGTGCATCCTCCCTGGATCTGGGTGGGAACCTGCTGTCATATTCTCTGTGTTGTGAAGTTCCACATGGTTCCTGCTAACTCATGTAACTAGGGGCAGGCCTCTGAAAAACTTTGCTCTGTAGCTTAATCTGCTTAGAGAATTGGGAGCAGGAAGCTGTGTGTACAAACATCTTTATAGTCAACTTCAACATGCTTGATGCATTCATGGAAATAAGTTGCCTAACTTGGAGAGGCCTAGTTTCTCCAGCATCATCTCGATATTGAGCACTTTGCATTCAACCTTTACACATAATCTCCATTTAAATTTACATTTGTGGTGGTTATCAAAGACATCTTGTGTTGGGTGGCACTCCACTATTGTGCTATAATGTAGAAGAGCAGAATTGGTGATATAGAGGATTTACCAATGCTCAGGAAATAGTGAAGCCTCACAATGTATAATTCAGCTGAGGGAGGACTGCTGCTAAATCACCCAGAAGCTAAGTATATGCTAATCAGGGTTCCATAGGATTGTCCAGATATTTGGCTCCAAACCATTACAAAGAAGCCATCACTGATTTAAACAAGTCACTAGGCTCAACCTCATATCAAAGAACAGGCTCTAACAAGCTGATTAAGAGGCATTAACAGGGTCCCAAACAACCTTAAAAACTGTTGATCCATTAAGTTCCTGTTTTCTTTTTGAGAAAAGCATAATTTGGCCAGATAGGCAACATGATACCAGGTGACATATATTTGAAATGTAAAACACTGTTGTGTGAATGACTCATCTGATCAATCAAGGCTTTCATTTAGGACCTCAGGCAGGGAGGAGGGACATTCTTGCAGACCTAGTAACAGCCTGGGACATAAGCCTTGTGCATTTCCCTAAGGACCTGATGTATTGATAATAAAACAGAATTCCTTCTCTAAAACCAGGGATATGCCTTGGAGCTGGTAATGGACTGGTGCTTAGCAGCCCTTTGTGGAGGGGTTGATTCAGATCTTGAGAACCCAACTCGAGAGCCACATGGAGCTACATCTAACAGTCCCAAGGCAACTCTACAGTTCCTAAAGTTCTTGAGATACCCTGTGTCCCCCTTGTGTAGAATTGTTTGACTAGCCTCCTCATAAATTTGTCCCATTGTTTGATAGTTTTTACTGACTTCTTTTAATTTTCATTTCCATTCATTTCCTCCCTGGAAGTATACAAGATACGAGATGCTTTTCTTCTGCTCTTTTATTTGTTTATTTTTGTTTCGTTTTGTTTTTCGAGACATGGTTTCTCTGTAGGACTGACTTGACTATCCTAGGCTGTCCTGACTGTTCTAGAACTCACTCTGTAGTCCCCACTTGCCTCAGCCTTTCAGAGATTACTTGGCTCTGCCTCTTAAATCTTGGGATTAAAGGCGTGTGCCTCCACTGCCTGGCAAGAGGCTGTTTTTCTTAAGAAGCTTACAAAGCATGGGACATATCTTCTCTAAGACCACCCTACCCTAGCTTTTATCTCTTTTACATTTTACTTGTCCTGTCTTTCTCTTCCCCTGTGACCTTCACCTCAGAACCCTGTCAGTGAAGAATGGCCTGGTGTTTCAGGTCATCCTTGTACTTAACAAATCATTCTGAGAATATTTTTGCTGTGAAACTTTCCCATCTGCCTAAATGTCTAGCCTGGCAAGTAGTCTGTTACTATTTTAATTGTTCAAAGTGTAATCTGGGGCCGTACCTAGAGGAACTCTTAAGGATAATAGCATATATGGAATTCAAAATCTGTCCTAGCTGGCTCCTCTTTGAGCATTAGCCAGGAATGAATACATGCCATCATTAAACAGAGTTTTCTTTATTAATTTCCTAAGTTAATGAAGTGGTTTCTCAATGGAAAGGCATAGTAATTCTAGAACAGCCACATTTCCATCTTGTTAGAATAATTCTTTCTGAGACAACCTGTCTTATGTTGACTCAGGAGGCCTTGGTCTGTTGCTGTCTTCTATATGAAACTTTCAAAATTCTTAAATTAAAAGACTATACCATTTCTCAGATTTAAAATTATGCATGAGTCATGTAGTTCACTATGCAATGCAGTCACAGTAAAGGATTTGCATAGGAGCATTCCTTCTGTCTTCAGACCACAGTAGGAGGAATAGATTATTGTGTACACTGCAGGGGAAACAGTGTAGACAATCAGCTGTTGGAGCCACCATTATGAAAAATGGCCTGAAAAAAAAAAAGAAAAATGGCCTGACAATGGGAGGGGGAGTGAATTTTTAATTTCCTGGCATGTTTTATTTTAATGAATGTCATGTGAATGAACACAGATCAGATTGTAGGGGTGAAGGTTTTGGAAGGTTATCGTGAGCCAATGAACATTAAGTTTGCAATTAGGCAACAATCCTAGGCAGTTATGATTGATCTTACTTGACACAGTTATGTCAGCTCAGAGGTTTGAGAAACAGGCCATGGACTGTACCTCAATGTATGTGGTTATAGATCGCATCAGCCAACATATGCATATGGGCATCATCAATCTATCTCGTATTAATGACATCTTCTTTCTTAGGGAAGGGCCTACTCTTTTTCAAAGTCAACATAGCAAAGTTTTATTTAATCTTATATATGCAGTATTTTTATCACTTTAGAAATTACTTTTTGGTATCATTTTCAAATTATTTACCTTAAAATGCTGCTCTAATCTCTATTTGTTCTTTTCTTCAATGTTGCTAAGTTATTAATTGTTGCATTTCATTTCTCTCAAGTGATGTTGACTGTTGATTTCTGTGTAGAACAGTGTCTCTTATAGTTTAGGCTTGCCTCATGCTAGGTAATTGGGA
This sequence comes from Bramus lutescens, assembly GCA_001685075.1. Taxonomy (NCBI): domain Eukaryota; kingdom Metazoa; phylum Chordata; class Mammalia; order Rodentia; family Cricetidae; genus Bramus; species Bramus lutescens. Next base: position 80,001 of record LOEQ01008251.1, read on the forward strand.
ATCACTTTGAACACCTAATCCTGCCCCTGCTGCCCAGTGCTGGGAAGACAGTCCTGCAACTCCTTCCATGTTTGGCCTTGACTAGTCAGTGAGAAAGGAAAATAGAGCAGTTGATGAGTGTCTGCTGATCTTTCTGACTTTCATTGGGAACTTAGAAAAAGAGGGACCTGTTGAAGAATTGAGCTCATTGACCAAGTTTCAAGCTGTGGAGGAGACACATTGCAGAAAGGGAGAGGATGAAGGGAGAGTGAGAGCTTTCCCCTTCAGCAGTAGTTGAGATTAGCTAAGTGGAATCAGGTAGTCAATTGTAGATGCTCTATGAATGTCCGGATTGACCATTGTTTGTAGTGCACAGACCAGGGCAATCAGGAATCTGGGTAATTTATGAACCTCATTTTGAAACATAATTGCTATATTTACTATTTACTGTAGTTCTACCAAAATAGACAATTTGGCTAAAATGTTTTGGTCCTGCCTAAAAGGACTATTACTTTTCTGAATTAAAATGATTATCTTTGGGGGAAATAGATGAGAAATCTTTAATGTGCTTTAGTAAAAATCCCTAGTCTCTGCAGCACATGGCCATAAAGTCTGTTTCAACTTTTCAAAGTGATATTTGAGATGAAAACTACATCATATTCACATTCTCTTTCCTGCCTCCAAGCCCTAACATAACCCTGATTGTTGTCTAGTCCATGGTTTGTATTCTTTAACAATAGTTACACAGTAACAGTAGTTACTTTATGAATGCAACCCATGTTTGTCTGCATGATTTTGCATCTGTGAGGCAATGGAATTACTGCACTGGAAAGTGAGTGTGCAATGGAATGCACACACAAAGAATCCTGTAGTTTGCATGAGGAACAGGATGTGCTCTAGGAGAATGAAATAATATGCACTAAAATACAAGCTTTCTTAACTAGGGCTCTGTCTGCTGGGCTGGAAGGGCAGCACTGAATGGACTGTGCTGTCTGAGTCATTTGATCTCTGATCATTCTGTAAGGGAGCTGCTAATATTCTGAAGTCCAGCTGGGTGACCCTAGGCAACGATGAGGGAGCCTAGGAAGGGTTAGCAGTCAGGAGTACTAGTGGCAGGCAGTTTTTAGGTTCTTTCCATGATTCTCTTCTGCCTCTGCTGTAGGGAGTTGTAAGGAAGACCGCAAGCTATACCACAGTGATTGGGGGGTGTCCTGAGCAGGTCTGTTGAACTGTCATTGCTGCTGTGACTTGAGTGGACAATGAAGCAGACTATAATTATATTGGTCCATGTGGCTGAAGTTGGAAGTGGCTCTTGTTCTCTCAGCCTCCTGTGTGTGGATTTACAGGGTAAAGGGAGCCTCTGTAGCCCTGGTAATGGAGTACATGATGCTGGATGTATCACTGGCCATAGTATACAGATGGCCATGGCTTTTATTGTGCAGGGGGAAGAGAAATCACAAAACTGAAGGTCTAGTTTCTAGAAGTTATGAATATTTCATTTTAATTTCAGGTTTGTGTACTAAAAATTACAAATAGTTTAGTAACCGGTAGAAATTTGGTGATATCAATCATCTTACAGCAATATATGTTTAGAATGCTTTTTATGTGATGCTGCCACTAGCCACAATCTTTGATCCAATGAAGCTTAGTTCCAGGGGACAAAAGGAGTTTTTGATGTGCAGAGATTTCTCAGGTGTGCATTTTGTAAGACAGGTTTGATAGGGCAAAATCCACACCTTCTGCCATTATCCATGTAGCAGGATCAAATTTTAAATACTATTTTTGGCTGTTTTACATTTCAGTACCAGTGCCCCGGCATTTACCTGAATCCAGAAAAACACGGGATGGAGAGTCTTCCCTAGAGATCTCCTCCATTTGCAAAGAGATCATGTATATCATGAGGCTTCCGCCTTCGGAAGACCTATCAATAACAGGGGACCAGAAACAACAGTTTAATGGTCATTTTGAGATAATCTTTGTGAAAGTTGTGCAGTTGGTGTTATTTAATGTCTGTACACATTATAATTAAAGGTAGCTGGGTACCATTGGTCAAGATCACATTTTCTCTTACCTAAGGTTTCTTTGGTCTTTTGATTTATAGTTGACTATGTTTTGCTGCATTTGTTACTTGTTTCTCTCCAGCCTCTTTATTCTTACACTAATATTGTACACATTCTTGATAGCTGTATCTTTGTGGAAAGTAACAATGTCGTATTTTGTGAATCTGTATACTATTTTTCTGTAAATCTATAACTAATCTAATTATATTATTCATTTTCTTGAAAATAATGGAAACTTACCAATTTGATTCAGAAAGATTGTTAAGTGATCAGGTCCTTAAGATTTGTTTTTTGGTGTAGTTTCTGTGGAGAGATTGCTTTTTTCTTCTTAGATGCCTGCCTCTTTCCATTTCCTGGCATATCTGTGTTTTCCAGTTGTTGCTATCTTCATATTTGAATCTTTGCTACTTAAGTGTTGGTATGATTAATACATAATCTCATGGATCATTCTAAGTGTTTCCACTGTGGATATAGGTTTGTTATCAGCTGTCCAGTTATAAATTGTTGGGCAGAGTTATTTGTATTCATTTAATGGTGGAAATTTACCATACACAAAATCATAATTTTGATGCATCATCTTCCTATGGATTATTTCATTTTTCTTTATTTACTTAGTTTTGTTTTTCTTGTTTTTATTAATCTGAGAAAGACTTGATTTATGGAATAAAAGGTTTTATGTGTCTTGGCAGGTGTCTCAGCACACATTGTTTTTATGGATGACCTGAGTTCAGATACCTTCACTCACATTGGGAGGTTCATAAATCTCTGCTATTCCCAATAGCAGATCTGACAACCTCCTTATTTAATGTGACCTGTATACATATATAAGACATTCTCTCTCATGCACAAACATACACAAAAAATTACAGTAATCTTGTTTTCAAAAGTGTTTGTGACTTACAAAGCAGTTGGAGCAAAGCAAGTTGCTTTATCAGTACACTGATTCTTTAAAAATCTGGTCTCCTTAAATTTCTTTTAAAAAGTTTTTATTTATTCACTGTGATGCAGACTTTGATTCAATCACCAATTAAGAAACAAAATGTTATCTAAGTGATCCTAATAGACAGCATTTTCTTGATCATAGGAGAATGAATGCTTTCAGTAATCCAAACTATTTTCTATAAAGTAAAAACATCATAAGACTTCAAGTGAATCCTTCAATTGAATTCTCAGCCAGTGTGTATGCTAAGTACAGTCAGAATTTTTTATGATTTATTTCACTTTATTTTATGTGATTGTATGTAGGTATCAGATCCCTTGTAACTGGATTTACAGACATTTGGGAGCTGTCATGAGGGTGCTAGGAATTGAACCCAGGTCCTCTCAAAGAGCAGTCAATACTGTTAACCACTGAGCCATCTCTCCAGTCCAATGCTATTCTTCTTAAGAAACATATGTGACATGAGACATAGCCTTGTGCAAGACTCCCCAAATCAGATTTTACCTTTTCTCCCTTATACTTTTCCTATCCTTCTCATTCCCTGGATCCTCCATCTTTCAACTCTGGATAGAAATGAATCAAAATCAGGGCCATCAACTCACTTAAGAGACTAATGAAAATCTTTTAAAAGTGGAAGAAATGTCTGACATCTGAAGACAATTCTGTCATTGAAGACAGTCCTGCTGTTTAAGGTCACTGGTTTATTTAAGAAATAAATTTGCTGTGTAAGTCTCCAGTCTAAGTGGGTAGACTTGTACCATTCTGTCCCCATTTAAATTGTTCAGAGTGTGGAGCCTGAACCTAAAAGACATAAGGATAAGAAAATATGTGAAATGCAAAAATTTATTCTAGCCTGGCTCCTCTTTGAGCATTAGTCAGAGATGCATGTGAATACTATTAAATGATTTTTTCTTTATTAATCTCTCAAATATGTGGAGTGATTTCTCCTTAGGAAGTCATATTAATTCTAGAACAGCTATACTTGTAGTATTTCAAAAATTTTTTGACACTATCTATCTTATCTTGACATAAGAGGATTTGGTCCCTGTCTTCTCCTCTCCTGAGCAATGTCCTTGTCCTACATTACACCTTTAAAATCTTAAATTGAATGATTCTACCACCAGTTTCAAAGTTATAACTTTGAGTTATGAAACTGAATATCCATTGCAGGTAAAGGAAAAGGAAAAGGATTTGCTTGTGGAGAGTGGTTTCTACCTCAGTCCAGAATAGAAGCAACAGTTTTGAGTGTGTACTGCACAGAAAAATAGGGCTGTTGGAGTCACAATTATGAAAAAGTATTGTAGTTGGAGAGCAATTTCATTACTTTCCAGTATTTGTTACTTGGTTTCTTTTTAATGAAGACAGACCAGACTGGTAGGTGCACTATTTGGGAAGATCAAAGAGATGCCACATATTCACTGAAGGTGACAAATCCCAAAATATTACGTGTAAGCCACAACCTCACAGTGATACATAGATGAATAGACATGGATGAATTGAACATGTAAAATCTAACTAGGAATATACCTGAGGCATTTGAACAATGCTGATGTAATTATATAGTTTGTGTGTGACTATTTGGGTCCAGGCAGCCAAAAGATGAAAGTGTATTCTCCATTTACCTTATGACACCAAATGTTTCACAACGAAGTCCACATAAACCCTAAGAAAGTTTAAAACAAGGGCTTGTAAAAGCACAAAAATGGAAGTCAGTTGCAGCTTTCAATTACAAAACCACTCTTCATCAGAAAAGGATTACAGATACATAGTAAAAACATTCAGATAAAAAGGCCTCTGAGTGGGTGATAGTGTATTTGATAAATGTCCATGGGCTTAAGACAGAGAGGATAAATATAGACAGAGTCATAGATTAAAAATAGTTTTTAAAGAAATTTACACTGAGGTTCTTAAAAAATAAGTAAAACAATCAATGGGCCTTGAAAAGAGAAAATACACAGAGTCTGGGTTACACATTGTGCTTTCTTTGAATTTTTGGACCGCGGAGAGACATTTGATTTGGGGGCTGCTATGGTAACCCCACACATACTTTAAAGGTACCTTGACTTCAAAATTTGAGTCTAAGGGCATGTTTCTTTGGAAAAGAGACTCTGCTTTTGCTGCCACAGACCTTCCAGGCTAATGTTATGTCCTGGGTTTTTTGATTGAGTTGAAAACTATATCGCTAAAGTTTTCCTTAGTTATGGTGTGTGTAAATTATATATAAAAGTTTAGACTCACAAAGATAGGATAGATGAGAGACTTCACCTTAATTTGCCAGTTTTTCCTTTTTATTTATCTAGTTTTTATCTCCAGAATTCCTTCAGCTTGCATTTTTTTACTTGCTTCTATTTCAATTTTCAGTTCCTGAATTGATTTATTAATTTCTGTCAACTGTTTGCTTGTTTGGTTTTCTTTAAGGGGTTTATAATTATTCTCCAATATTTCATTTATCTTTCCCTTGCTTATTTTAAAGAATTCATTCACTTCCTCCTTAAGGACATATAACATCTTCATGGTTGATCTAACTTAATTGTACTTTGACTGTGTTTGAATACTCAGGGTGTACTGTAGTAGGATAGTTTGAATATGGTAGTGACATATTGCTCTGTCTGTTGTTGATCATGTTGTTACGCTGTTGTCCAGGTATCTGGGTTTGAGGTGACTGCAGGTCTAGGTGCTAGTATCTCTGTTTGTCTTTGTTGGATGCATGTTTGGTTCCTTGGTTTCTATTTGCTCTTTGGTATTCTGGTCTGTGTTGCCTATGATAGAACTAGCTTTTTTCCCCCCATTTTGGGGTCTGGAAGTCTTTCAGTAGGTGTGACATTAGTACTGCCTAAGCATTCAGAGTCATTGAATTGTAGGTGCATGAACTTCTTCCTGCTTGTTATGCTTACTTTACATTTTTAAAATTAATGTAACTATTTTCTGTATCGGCATGGCTATGCACCACATGGGTACCTGGTCCTCAGCATGATCAAAGGATCTCAGAATTTGTGAACTTGGAATAATGGATAGTTATGATTCCCAAATAAGTACTGGCAATTCTGCCACATCTATTCAAGACCATTAAAAGCTAGGTACTACTCAGTCATCTCTCTCCCAGCCTGTGTTTATTATTTATGCCCAAGATTTATATTGCTAATGTTTTCATCTGTTCATTTGTAACTATTTTAAACATCAAGCTCTGTTTGTAAAATGTTATTGGTATTACAGTTTAAATTAGGGCACTTCAGATGTTTGGAAGATAAATAGAGAACTGGAGCAAATGCATACTTCTTTGTAGGAACTTCAGTAAAAACCTCTGAGTTCTTCTATTCTCCTTGCTTGTTTCACTGATTTTTGCAGTGAAGACAGTGTCTTTTTGTTTCTTTGTTTTTTGTTTATTGTTTATTTGATTTTTGAGACAGGGTTTCTGTGTAGCTTTGGAGCCTGTCTTGGAACTAGATCTCATAGAACAGGCTGGCTTCAAACTCACAGAGACCCACCTGCCTCTGCCTTTTGATTGCTGGGATTAAGGCATGCATCTGGCTGACAGGGTTTCAATATGTACTTCCACCTGTCCTGGACCTGATTGCATAGACTTGTCTGGCATTTAACTCAGAGAAAAATATACTTGCCTCTGCTTTTGAAGTTCTGAGCTTAAGGCATGAGTCAATACACCCAGTTTGTCTAACTTATTTTTCTATTTGTAGTTAGTTAATCTTCATAAAATTTTCTCATGTGTACTATGTACTGTTGATCTGTTTCCTTGTTTCTCTCTGCTAATAGATATTTCCCTTGTAAGGTGATATCTCATTCAAAGAGTACAGAAATGACAGAGATGATTTTCCTATTCAATTTCCTTATAAAGTGACTGTCTATGTCTTGGAATATGATTATGGAACACCAGAATTATATGACTATACTATCAAAGAAGTATACATTTGTAATGTCACTATCATGTATGGCATATTTTAGAAGGCAGTGACCTATGATGATGTGCATATCAACTTCACTCAGGAAGAGTGGAATTTGCTGGGTCCTTCCCAGAAGAATCTCTATAAAGATGTGATGCTGGAGACCTACAGGAACCTCACTACTATAGGTAAAAATGAATTTCCTTCATGTTTCAAAATAAAGGGACAACTTTTCTTTGGTTAATGATGTTCTTCAATAATTTGATTTAGAAAGGAGAAGAAGAATGAGGTGAATAAAGCAGACATGGTTTTAAGGTTTACTTAAAATAGTAACTTAAATGTTGCACAATATTATAACATATTTTCTGGTACTGCATTTTAGGATACATTTGGGAAGAACATAATAGTAAAGAACATTGTCAACATTCTAGAAGACATGAAAGGTAATTTTCTGCCTCTGATGAAATGATAATGTATCCTAGAAGATTTAAATAAAAGCGACAGTGTGAATGAGCACAGCTTTAAGTGCATTTATGATTTTTAACTTCTGAAAAACCCATATACCTCAATTTCATGTAGGTGAACTGCATTTTCACGGCATTCTTTTAATAAAGAAGACAAGTGAGAAATGGCTAAACAGATATCACCATCTGAATCATAGCACCATGAGAGCTACGCTGTAGATCTGCCAAACCATTTATTTCTTGCTACTCATAATTCAAAATGTGTACACATTGAAGTGATGATAAGTATATCTGCATGACTTTCTACTAAACCGCGAGCCCATGGTAGATCTTGTATGACTCCTATACTTCTTATTACTATATTAATATTGGTGACAGAAGCAGCTAGAGTCAAGGGGAAGTTTTTGTGAAGAAACTTAATATCTAGACCACACATCTATGAGGAACAGAAAGTCAGATCGTGAGACGTCAATGTGGAAATCTTCTATTTGTGATTCTTCATTTACTATGTATACCACATATCACTCTCAATACAAGTCTATGAGCATAGGAATATGGAAAAACGCAGCATACCTCTCTCTAAAAACAATTAGAAGGTAAGCAGTAGTTCCCATGTTGAGTACACTTGCTTAAATTGATTCAACTATATAAATAATTGGTTTTCTCATATCACTGTTAATACATAAACAAACTCACACTGCAGAGAAGCCACATGAGTTATAGAATTGTGCAAATATTTCTGATTGTCCTAGTTCACCTAGCAAATTCACAGTATAGGACAGTTTATGAATGCAATAAAGTTTTTCTGAGATTATCCAGTTCTCTTCAAATATGTGAAATATGTCAAATAGGAAAATGTTTCTGTAAAGGTGAAAATGTAAACCACATAATAAAGGAATTACCATGAGTGTCTTAAAAGATGCAAAACAACCCTTAATTAAAGAAAAAAACATGAGTTTAAACAGTTATAAAACCTTAATATCTGATTTCTATTTACAATTCAACTAAATTATAAAAATAATACATACAGATATGTAGGTTCAAGAGTGTATTGAATGTGGTAAAGCTTTTATATGTTCCAATTATGCTTGCAGGATTGAAAGAAATAATTCTGGAAAGACACTTTCAGTATATCCTCAATGTGTTAAAGCCTTGGCATATGATACTCACCCTCAGAGGAATAAAAGAACACATGATAGTGAGAAACCCTATGAATCTAATCAGTGTTTTAAAGCCTTTGCTCATCACAATGCTCTTCAAATGCACAAAAGGACACATACTGAAGAGAAACCCTATGAATGTGATCAGTGTGGTAAGGCCTTTACACGTCATGGTCATCTTCAAATGCATAAAAGAACACATACTGGTGAGAAACCCTATGCATGTAATCAGTGTGGTAAGGCCTTTGCTCAACACGGTGCTCTTCAAATGCATAAAAGAACACATACTGGGGAAAAACCCTATGAATGTAACCATTGTGATAAGGCCTTTGCATATCACAGTAATCTTCAAAGGCATCAAAGAACACACACAGGTGTGAAACAGTATACATGAAATCACTTTGGAAAAGTCTTTTCATGTCTTATTCATCTTCAAATGCATAAAAGAACACAGATTGGAGAGAAACTTGTGAATGGAATATGTGTGGTAAATCCTTTGTCATAATAATCTCCAAATACATAAAACAAACCATCCTGGAGAGAAACTGTATACGTAATGAGTGTAGTCTTCAAAAACATGAGAATAATCATACTGTAGTGAAAAAATAAGCTTAGTATGGTAAATGTTTTGCACTTTTTAAAGGAGTAAAACTTTTGGTGTGTAATCAATCTGATAAAGTTTTTGGATACCTGAAGAAGACACTGAGGGCTTCTTATTACAAATTATTTTTAAGATCATAAGCCATCACACTTACGATACCAACAGTATTTATTCTGTAGAAAAAAAGATAGTGTTAACAATCTGTTCAAGCATTATGATACCAGCTTTTATTTTATTTGCACCAGGAAACTGATGAACAAAACCTAATTTGTGATTTTATGAAGTCTTATGGGAAGGAGATAGAGCCAGGTAAAGAATCACAACCTGGTACTGAAATGAAATACAAAGGAAAACACTTTGTCCCTAAATCCAGAACTAGTGAAAGATACAAAATCACCCTGAAAACACAGTCAAAAATCAAAAACGGACAGTGAGAGAATTATGCTTTGGCTCTCAAACCAGAGCCAAAGAAATGCAATCTACCCTTGTCTCCCTGAGCTCAAAACCAACCAATCCCAGAGCACAAAATCCAGACCATCTCTGAGCTTGTTCAAACCCAGGGATTTAAATCTGACCAATTCCCACCTTCTAAATCTCCTTAGAAGCACCCTGGCTCCAAGAAGCCCTATATGAGTCATACGCTCATTCAGTTGGCAGCTGCCACTTGCCAGCCTTGCAGAGGAAGTCACACTCTGGATTCTTCCCTCCCAAATAAATCTCTTGACTGAGATTGTATGAACACCTTCTTTCACTGGAATGGATCAGAAAATCCTTAGTGGAGTTGAACCGAGATACAGTTGACACCACTTTTTGGAAACCCACTTAGCCCAGAAGAGCACAATGGACCCTTAGGAGGGTGGAGCAGAGCAGCAACAGACATTTCTGCTGGGAAGCTTTCATAGAAGAATGGAGCAGAGCCCAGCTGTAAATGACTCTCTCAGAGAGGAACAGAATTGCTACATCTAGTGGGGCAAACTTCTTTTCACAGCTATTGGTATTGCCTAACTTTTGGTAGTCAGCGTATCCTTCCTTCCAGAATTTTAACACTTGCAAGATGAATTTGAACAATAATGTAACCCTTTTAGATTTTATACTTCTCTTCAACTGCATGGAATATGTGATTCANCTTCTTTCACTGGAATGGATCAGAAAATCCTTAGTGGAGTTGAACCGAGATACAGTTGACACCACTTTTTGGAAACCCACTTAGCCCAGAAGAGCACAATGGACCCTTAGGAGGGTGGAGCAGAGCAGCAACAGACATTTCTGCTGGGAAGCTTTCATAGAAGAATGGAGCAGAGCCCAGCTGTAAATGACTCTCTCAGAGAGGAACAGAATTGCTACATCTAGTGGGGCAAACTTCTTTTCACAGCTATTGGTATTGCCTAACTTTTGGTAGTCAGCGTATCCTTCCTTCCAGAATTTTAACACTTGCAAGATGAATTTGAACAATAATGTAACCCTTTTAGATTTTATACTTCTCTTCAACTGCATGGAATATGTGATTCAGGTGCAAATATTTATGGATGTGTACTGCCTCCTTTTTGGTTGTGATATGATGTCTATTTCAACATATAAAAGCATCTTATTCAGGCCATGGTTCTAGAGGATAACAGGATAACCATGAAAGAGCCATGACAAAAAGTGTCATACATGGCACTAAAGCTGGAACTTAAGAACTCACAGCTGTAATCTGCCGCATGAAGCAGAGTGTTGGAACTGGAACTGGTGTATGGATGTAAATTCTCATCGCCTACCCTCAGTGACATATTTCCTTCAGCAGGGCAGCATGTCCTAAATCTTCCCAAATGATACCGCCAACTTAGAAAAATTAATTTCTCTTACTTCAAGTTTAAATTAGCTTTCTCTTTACATGAACCAATTCTTCATGAAGAAAAACTGTAAGTGAGCTGTAAGATGCCTGGACTCCTCTTTTACATTAATAAATGCTTACAGGAGAAAAATTTTCATGAGCGAAAAATTGTTTAAAAATTTGCTTTTATTGTAATTATGTTATGTGTGTGTGTGTCTATGGGAATGTAAATGTGCATTCTGTATCCTGAAAATGTTAACACCTTGGATCTTCTTGTAGCAGAAATTACAGAAAGCTGTTAAAAATCTGACCTGAGTCCTTGGAATAAAGATTTCTTAGTCACCTAGCCATGACTCTAGTGCTATAAATATTTTAATGTCTATTTATATCACATTGAATTTTGGAAATAGGAACAAACTCATAAAGCAGAAAGCCCTATTCATGAAAACAATTTTAGTGACTTTAGCCATCAAAGTTGTCTTCAGCTTGAAAAAAAATTATTTTTCATCATAGCCTTGAAGGAATTAAATTATGTAACATGTTCACTCAAGATTGATGGTGGAAATCATTGCATTTTGGTTTCTATTTAGAAACATTTGAGGTAGGTACTAAAGTGTTCTATATTATGGCAACTCCATTTACTAAAATTTATTTTGTAGTCATCATATTCCTGTTGTAACATGAGGGCTGGCTTGTTGTGGTTTCCTTCCTGCCCAGTACCCCACAGCCGGCAAGTCTCAAAGAAAATCACACAGAGATCTCCATAAGTTATAAAACTGATTAGCCCATTAGCTCAGTCTTCTTATTAGCT